>JABFOX010000049.1:0-24261 GCA_022817665.1 Axea sp. ZL-2020
ATTTTAAAAAAAAAATTAAACATTGTAGAATTTAGGTATAAACTTATTTACCTTTTTAAAGTTATAAAATAATGCATTTTAAAATATTTAGGCAATTTATGATTAGTGGATAAAACAAATTCCTATAAATTAAATAAACTAATTTTAAATTAGAAATTAATTAAATATTTGGTTTTTTGTTTTCTTAAATTTAGTTCCTTCGTTTCAGAAAGGTAAGATATATAATTTTTAATTAGTTAAGTAAATGTCAAAGTTCAAATTTAATTACTTTATTTAATTTTCATGTTGTCTAGTGCCAAAAATAAACAATTTCTTTACTAATTAAGCAAGTTACTATTAACTTAAACGTAATATACATATTTAATAATGCAAGAAAGTAAACACACATAAATATCTTATGTAGAAAATATTTACAATTCAATTAATTTTATTTATTAATTAACTTTTATTGAAATATCCTATCTATATCAATTATGAAATTCTCATAATTTTCATAAATTACCTAAATTAGATAAAGTTTTTGATAACGTATTTAAATACACATTAAAAAGATAAAATAATTAATTAATAATTTATTATTAAAGTTTAAATAAACATTTAAAATAAGAGAAGTAAACAATGTATTTTTTTTAAATAAATAAAACTTTTCTCAATATGTATGAAGAGTACACAGTGTACCAAGAAAATAGAAAAGTATAAATCTATACATATAAAAATAATTAATTAGACAAACTATATTATAAAATACAATGCAAAATATATTTTGTAAGATAAACTTTAATTAAATATTTTAATTTATAAGAAAAGAAGTCTGCAATATTATAAACATTATGAAATAAAGATTTAAAAAGTAATTAAAATAATTAAAAATAGTATTATGAAGCGTAACAAAATTATTTAAAATATTATATAAATGTTATATAATTTATTTAGATCATTTAGAATGCTATTAAATCGAATTTATTACATAAAGTATAATAAATTATTAAATGATTACAGTTAAATAAATTTCTAGTTTTTTTAACTCATATTTTTTATTCATATATGTCATTTAAAATTGAAATACATATTAGCATATAACTATTTTAATTCTAAAAAAGAAACTTATTTTACTTCAACATTCATTTTTGTATAGTAAAAAAAGTTAAAAATTCTTAAACAGCACTCCACTGTTAAATATTTTCTTTTATAGTATGTCTTTGTTTAAATAAAATTTAAAAGAATATAGAATATTCAGCTATTACCGAAAAAAGAGTAAAAAATATTAAAATAGAAATTTTAGAAGAAATTTTAATATTTCTATTTAAATTTATTGTATATTAGAAATTTTTGTTTGTAATGAGATAAGTTCATTCATATACAATTCACTTTAAAATACCAATTCTCTTTTTTGAAAAAATATTGTGGAAAATGGAAAATTGAACGAATACATTTCATAATAAATAATTAATTATTACTTAAAATATTTGTATTTTGAAATTTTACTCGTTGCACTCAATTGTCCCTTCTGACAGACAATGGTAAATAACATCCAAAATGGTGCCAAGTATAAAGGATTATTTGCTCTGTCAAGTAATAGACAATAATTCTGTAATCTCTTAACAATTATGGACATGTGATTAAATATAAATATTTCATCCAAAACTCTGAAACTAATAGAATTTTTAATGGGCTACAAATTTTCATAAAGGTAAAATTATAAGAGATATTTCTACAGAAAAAATAAATTGCTTATAAATACCCATAAAAATATTCCTACAATTACGTATTTGAATATCTATTATAGTATCCAGATTCTGGGCAGAGATGCGTAGATGTAACTTTTTCATTTATTTCAAATTTGTATATAATTTATAATTAAGTTAATATTTATTAACTTTAATACTAAGTAAAACAATTGTTGGATGGTGGCACAGTTAATAATTAATTAAATTTTTGAAATTATCAAAGCAGATTTAACGCTAACTAATTTCAGTTTTCGTAGCTAAAATTAGTTAGGGAAAATTTAAATATTTAAGATTTCATTTTTTCCGTATCATGTAGTTTTGTTGAGATTTAATAGAAACTTTTATTAAGAAAGGATAAAACTATGAACTAAATAAATCCACGTATGTCGTATATCGAAAATAGAATCCAAGTTTCTCTATGGATAGTCGAAAGTTCTGACTACTAAACTATATAACCTACAGCGATCAGTTACATTATTTCAATAAATAGAATTCGATTAAATTTTAGCAAAATTTCTAGCTGTCGAAATGTAAAAATTTGTAGGAATTAAATTATTAGAATTTGACAATAACAAATATCTTGCACGCTTTGAAAATTGCAACATTTTAATTTATTGCTATTTGTACCTTTATATAAACAGATTGCGTCATATCTAACTACAAATGAAAACAATTTTTTCTTTAAATGTCTAATCTCATATAAAAAGATATGATTTTACACTTTATAAATGCTAATAATAATAATAATTTTGATTAAAAAATCACATTATGTATATTTATTACAAATTAATTGATTTTAAATCTTCACAAAATTTAAATGTTATTTATAAAAGTTGAATAGTATTATATAAAAAGTAGCAGTCTTTCTCAAGCTCTGTATAAAAAGTTTTATAGTTCAAAATTTCCTAAGTCAAAATAATGGGCATCCTTTTTATAAAGATCTATAAGAGTATCTGTTATTGCTGTATCTGGAAATCTCTCGATCCAAGATTGTATAATCCCCTCACATGTAGCCTCATAATTTTTCAGAGTAACTTCTTCATCGCTGTCTAAAAATATATATTTTAATTAATATTATAAAAAATAATACTTAGTAATTCCATTAATCCATAAATATTTATAATAAAAACATAATACTTAATAAATGCAGTACAAAATAAAATAAAATTACAATTTAAAAATTTATTATTTTTGATTACCTATAAATTAATAAAAAACTGCATATTTAAAATTAATGTTTGAAGCATTTTATGGGTACAAAAATCCTATTATACAATTATTTTTAATGGAATTTGATTCAAGTGAATAAAAATGAAAGATAATATAATCTACTTGACTATAAATCACATTATTATAGATCGAACAATACTTAGTTTTATTGCTATAAGTGCACACATCTTTTTTCTAGTTCTGTACTCTATCTAATAAATGTATTTAACTCAAACTATACATAATTTTTATTTTTATAAATTTTTATTACTTTTCATGTAACAAATATTTCATTTAATTATTTAAATCGAAATAATTTCGTTTTATTTATTTTTTTATTTTGGTTTATATGTTATTATATAATATATTATATATATATATTACATAATACATTATATAATAATTAAATAAGTCGACAAAAAAAAATACTAATTAAAATCAACTACTATATTACACCAAATTCTAAATTAATACACAAAAAATTATAAACTTTGAAATAACTATTTTAATATATAAGATCTGAAGTGTTATTTAATTAAATAAAATATAGAAATTCAACTTACCGCTTGCAAAGGTATTAGGTTGTACAAAGAACTTCCTAGGTTTCTTATGAGACATAACGATGCTCCTCCAGGTAGCCCAAGGATACTTTCCATTATCTGATACTTCACTGTACTTGTCATAAAGTTTCTTAGCTTCTTCAATATCACCCATACTTTTATAAATTTGCAATTTCTTCAAAAAATCTCCAATCACTTGTTTACCAATAGTATGAATTTTATCTTTATTCAACACTAATTGTAAGTTTTTTCCTTTTTCTGTCTCAATAACAGTGACAAAGTCTTCACCAGCTTCTAAGCAAACTTGTAATAAAACAAATCTAGCTTTAGAATGAGCTTGAAGCCACTGTTTATTTTCAGGTTGATACATTTCTAAAGCTTTTGCACATCCGTTCCATAACAAAAGCAACCAATTGACATAAATAATATTATCAGCTTTTTCTCCTTCATAACCGAATATCTTGACTATTTCTTTTTCTAAACTTAAAAATAATCCTACTGCTTCAGCTCTGCATTCTTCATAACTACTGCCCAAAGCACCAAATTTAGAATCATATGTTTCGCTTTCATCATAATATTTATCAATTTTTTGCCCAGTTAAAGGATTAATCATATTTTCACGATCAAAGTTGTAAGAATTGTTATCATTTTTTTTTAAAAATTTACCACTACCATGACCCAAAAGTTCATGTAATCCAACTTGAACTTCAAAACTAGGCAATCTATATTTCTGAACTAATTCTATATCTTTTTCGGATAAGAAAGGATAGGAATCAGAGGGCAATGGTGTAGAAATTACATTCCCGAGATAAACATTTTTGAAACCCTCTGATTGTCTGATACAGTCATAATTAGGAAGATTGATACCAGCAGGAATTCCAGATCCTGCAAATGTGAGAACCTCCAAAGATGTAAAATCAGGTTTTAAAAAGACATCTTTTTCAAACTCTTTCCCCCAAGGTAATAATTCTAAGAATTTTTGCGCATTTTTGACAAGTGTAGCAAATTTCTCAGACATTTCTTTATTCACTATAGATACAAGTCCTTCATATTCAGCTCTTTCACCAACAGGATCCCGATAAGTTTCTATAAATCCAATGTAAGTTTCAACTATCGGACCTTTGTCTTTAATCCAGTAACGAGAACCATCTTTATGATCATCTAATGAGCCAGTTGTAAAATAGCTAATATACTTTTCTAACATATTCTTCTTTATATCACTAGATGCATACACAACTGCTTTTTTAAGATTTTCAACTACATGCTTTAAAAGAACATTGTAATCCCCTCGAGTTATTTTAAACGCAGATCCATTGAAATGTTCTTCTGGTAAAGTCGAGGGTGGCTGATCTTTTTCTTCAACTGATGCCAATCTAATATCATATATGACTTTATTATTAATAACTGATTTAAATACTCTTGAATTTGTACTTTCCAATTTTTTGCTTTGCATAAATTCAGTTACTTTTTTCGCATCTTCTTCAGTACAGTTTGAAGAAAAATAAGTTGTAACACCTTTATCACCTAATCCAAGAGATTTAAATTTGCCATCAAGAACGTATATGATATCTTTAATTTGGTTCCATAATTTTGTAATTTTTATATTATTCTGCTGATAAGCTTTGGTTGATTTGATTATAGCTTCAAACTTTTCTTGAGGTAAATCAGGAATTATTTTTGAATCTCCAAAAGATTTGTAATTGCCCATATTATCATAAATACCAGCAGAATATACTATAAATGCCTAAAAAATGTATAATTTATATCATTATATTTATTGTTAATTTATAGCAGTGATTATAATGAGTTGAAAATATACTTTATTCTGTAGTTTATAAAATGATTTAAAGATATTCCTAAAAAACATAAATATTCTTGTACTCACTTTGAATTCATCTTCTGTAACATTTGCTGCTAAAGCAGCTTCTTTTAGTTTATCTACATTTGAATCAAGAATGAATATGTTATGCAATAATGCAATTATTAAGGGAGATTCAGGTGATATTTGAATTGAAACAATAAAGCTACCATGCCATGATGCTCTGCTTAAATAGTGAGCATATAATTTCTCATTTTTTGATAAAGAATTGAATGCTGGTTTGCACTGAAGTAATACTACTGGTTGATCATTTGGTAGTATATATTGTGATCTATCAAGCTTCATTGTTGAATAATTGCACTGACTAAAAAGAAAAATTATCTTAAGTTTTTTTTAAATTAAATAAATCTAAATGAAGAAACTATGATTTATATTTTTTATACATATAAAAATGTTTAAAAATAATTAACATACAACTCTATATTATTGTATAAAACATATTATATGTAATAAAATTAAACACTACAAACTAATTATTTTATTATATAAAATACAGAAATTGAAAACAGAGTACATAATACATTTATTCGATACTTTTAAATATATAATTTTTACGTCTGCATTTCAACTGTTTATACACCCACAATTTAATGTTAAAAATCTATTTAATTAATATTATAAATTTATTTGATTTATTATTAATATTTACATATTAATAATAAAGACTATTAAAATAAAATGTGCATCTTAAAAAAATCTTTGTAGTGATAAATATAAAAAAAAATAATTAGGATCTATACTTGACTAAATTTATGAATAATAAATTTTATGATTCAAAAATACATCATTTTGTAAAATAAAAATAATATTAACTTTTTGTAATAATGTTTTTATTGTTTTAACATATTTAACATATTTAAAATGACCTCTTTTATGAATTACACGTTTTAATAAACTATCAACACCAAAATCATATTCTAAACGGTTTTCGAATAAATTATAAAATACAAATATTAATATTATTGTTGTTGTTGATGTTGTTATTATTATTATTATTTAAAAAGCAAAACAAATTTATATAAAAAAAAGACTATAGACTCGCTACAAAGAAATTTTTGTCATATTATTATGCAGAATTTTTTATTGAATGTAGTAAAATTAATAATCATAGGTATTCAATCTTTAATTAGAAATTAACTAAAACAGTTATAAATATTCATAATCCCATAACAAAGAATTAAATGATTTTTTTTTGTATGTTTTGTACTTTATTAAATATTTCTTAAAACTTGAAATAGATTGTAACAAATATTGAAACAAGTATATAGACACACTTCTTTTTTATATCATACCAACATCTAAAAGTATTCATGTCACTGAATTCAAATTTATAAAATATATTATAAAGTAAAATTAAATAATTCTAATCCCAAATATTTGTGTATAATAATGTAAATAATAATATAATACAACAAATCTAAATCACCACAATATAAAACAGAAATCTAAATATAAAATAATTCATAATTCAACTAAATTTAATTTCCAACTATTATTTTTTAATTTCATTCAACTCTTATGTCAGATGTATTATTGGCATATATAAAAGTATAATTTTAAATCATTTTTATTAAAATACGAATTATGAATTAAGCATGTTATTATTAATAAAATAATTTGCATACAATTTTGTTAGTTTTATTATTTATTTTTAATTTCCTTAATATTAATGATAAATTATAAAAGAAATTAAAAAGTATAAATCATGATTTCTTTGTCAGTGTATTAATAAAAAGTACTATATTTAAGTGATGATATATGATTTATTCTGTGAAAATAACAAAAAATTGAATTATACAAAAAAATTTTAAAAATACATTAACAAATATATTATAAAATTTCTATTTTGTAAATAACTAGTAACAATAACTAATAAAATAACTAGTAACTGATTAAACGAGTTGAGAAAAAAATGTGTATTAAATAAATATTGTGCATATGAATTAATATAATGTATTATGTCTGTTAAGTATTATTATATACAGTGAGATAAATTTAAAACCATTACAGAATGGATAATAATCACATAATTGCAAAAGTTTTTATGATATAATAGTTTCATGAAATGCAAGCAGATTAAACAGTATTTTTTAATAAAATGTGTGGTATATACGTTTTCAGGCTGTACTTTTATATTACTGATATATTTTATAATGAAATAATAAGTATTTTTGTATCATACAGTTACATTTTTAACAGAGCAATAATTTAAGCAAATAAAATTGAATTTTATTTTAAAGATCTTACACACAAATTTACAATATATTAAAAAAATATGCATTTTAAAACAATATATAAACTTTATAAAATGATATATATATTTGATTTATGTCGTTAATAGTTATTTTTTGTTCTACTATACAATAAATATAATTAATATAACTGGAAAATTATCAAACAAACAAAACATAATTTATACTATTTTTTGTTCAGTTTATATCTAGTTACTTAGTTAATAAATTTAAAAATGTTGGATAAAATATATTTAATAAGTTTTCACAAAATATATCATATATGTACTTGAAATAATATATTGCAAAAATATACTTTAATGTTACAAGCATCACTGCCAGGATTAAGGAAATAACTCCATTCTTTAATGACATTTGAAAATATGTGTTCATTTCAAATACAATGTGTAAAACTAAATTGAAAATATATTATTATAAATTATAACAAATACACAATTAAATTTAATAGTGTAATAAAGCATACTTTGATAAAAATATCCTTATTATACATAAAGTAATAAAATTATTTTTCATTAATACAAAATAAACAATTTACTAAGTTTGACATTGTTAAATATATTTCACTCATCAGAATAGATAACTGAAAGCACTTCTTAATTATTCTATTTTGATAGAACGAAATAAAATATACAACTTATTCTAATTTGATTAAATGAAAAAAAGTGCACATAAATAATATATTATGTAATTTTAACCATTTGTCATGATTTTGCAGAAATAGCTCTGGATTTAGTAGTTTTTATATTTTTATTTTATATATACATATGTATATATATATAATATCACTTAGTAAACTATAGCAACGTTCTGATCTTAAAAAATAAAGAGAAAAAATTGTAATGCTCGGTAAACATATGACAAAAATATAATTAATAAAATTATTACAATAAAAAGATTACATGAATCTAAATTACCACAACCCACCATAAATAACTTGATCTTTTAATATTCCTTATATTCCAATTTATTTTCTCAAATGATTTAATATTATTAATAGTAAATACATGATATTGTTTTAAATTTGTTGATATAAGATTTGTTTTCTTGAAATTGATAGTTGTCCAAGGTAGTAACCTCAAATTAATGATTCTTGTGTAATTAAACATTTTTTTACTAATTATTACAAAAACAAGATATGCAAATTAAAATTCATTAATTTTAAAATACTTTTTTTTATATCTCTATACAAGTATTACAAAGTTCTAAATATAATAAATTAATATAAATAATACAGTAAAAAATTAATAAAGAAAATTAAATATAAGTTATGAAGCAAAAAAAACCATTCCAATAATGAAATTCCCTCTTTATATATACAATGTTACTTTGTACATTTGTGTTAAAAAAATGAAATGTAAGTTTAATGGAATAAAATTATAATAAACAATTACATTGGAAAATATATGAAGCTAAAAAAAAATTGATCTAGCATAACAATTAATTTATCATGACGTTACAATTCTTTAACAGTTGTTGTAGCTAATATGCAATAGAGAAATATATTAACAAATTTGAATAAACCTTTTCTTTGACAAATTTTAATAAATGTCTAATCGTCAAAAGATCACTTTTAATATGGCCCTTAGAAATAGTTCAAAATAGATTACAAATTTCAGAAATCTACACTATTACAAGGACTTCGTAAAATCTTTAAACAGGATTCCGATGACGTGTGCAACGTTCGTTGAATTTCTAATAATACAAACTTTTATTGGTTAAGTTCGTTATGCAAATGAAAGAAGTCGACTTATGCGCGCTCTATTTTACAGACAATTTTCAAGTTATTTGATAGCATGGTTTTCTATATCCTTATAAATGTTTTTTGTAATTCGTGATAGAGATAAAATATATTATATTGCAAAAAAATATATTCATATATATAAGTTTTAAATTAAATTTGGTTTAAAATATTAATAAAAACCTAAAATTACAGTCAGTCCAAATAAGGGATAAGTTTAATGATAAACTAGCATTATTTAATATTTACAATTTTTTTGATAATCATTATAACAATTTTTTTTGTTATAACAAAATTCAGATTATTAACGAAATTTCATACATGTTTGTTATATTCATTCAGCAATTCAATTTAAACCTAACTGTTTTTACTAGTTAACTATTTCCCTAGTATAAATAATTCGATTAATTAATTTTCCTAAATACCCTACATCTATTCAATTCCTAGCTGATTCTAGCAGGGTAAGATTACCTTATTAAGGTCATGAATAACGGATGATATCACTGAGTTAGTGTATTATTATACATTAATGTTATCACGCACTATATTATCATAAAATGACCACAGCCAAATTCTGTATATGTGGAAGAATTTATTTAATTTATAAGTATAAATCGTTTATATAATATCCAGGTATATTATGAAAACTACAAATTGTGTAAGCAGTTTACACACTGTGTCCAAATACTTGAGAACAAGTGTAAATTTGTAAACTGAATAAATTTTCCCACACTCACAGAATATGGCTGTAGCCACTATATGATAATATAATACATAATACCATTTTTATTTAAGAAGGCACTAACTCCGTGCGCCCATCCATTATGCATGGCCTTAACGACCGTATTATCTCCTTGATTTTATATTAAAATTTATTTTTTCCATATTATGTCAATTCATCAATTTATCTTTATATAAATTTTTATTAATTCAAATTTCGATATAACAAGTAAATAATGACGATTGTCATTTCTCAATAAAAATCATAATTTTGTTTGTGAAAACTAAAATCCTCAATAAAATGAGCAAACATTTAAAAAACAAAAGCATTAGGTATTTATACATAATTTAATTATTATACAGTTAGGAAGTAATCGTAATGTATATATCACTTCGACATTTACTAATAAACCATATATTTATTATACGATATTTATATATATTGAAATATTATTGAAAATGTCAAATTAACACCTATTAAATTTTTATTAAACATGTTCAGCAATACATATTATAGATGTTGTAAAATATGAAAATTTTTGTTATAAAAGTTTGCGTTAGTTAATAATAAAAATGTTAATATTGTATTTAAATAAATGATAGCATTTATTTTATATAAATAAACGCTGTATTCAACGTATTTGTAGTGGATTATTATTGCATTTGACTAAGTATCATTAATTATACTTTAAATTTAATTATTCTAATAACTGTATTGGTAAGCATCAATAAACATCGTTTTAAACTACCCGCCACTTGGTTTTAGTTGGTGTGGCTCAGCTGAAGATGGTGCTGTATTCGAAAAAAAAATCAGTAAATACATTGGCGTTATGGAAGTTTGTACTCTCTGTTCGGTAACGTGGCCATGAGATACTAACTTCGAACAATTTATTTATCAACGATTTTAGTTGCCGTGGTGCAGCTGAAGATGGTGCTGTGTGTGCATTTAAAAAAATGTTTATAACAAAAGAGAGTCTTCAGCATCGCTCCTCAAGGTACGTTTTAAATTTTACTATTATTTTATAAGGAAATTCTAGTATTGTATTAACATTCCTAATATTTGTCATTAAACATATTTAGTAATTATTTAACGGGCATTTATTTTATATTTATAATACAATTTCATTATAAATATCATATAGTACATGCATGGCTTGTTAGTTTATTTTATAAAATTTTAGTGCTGTCGACGTTTCGGGTCATGTTTAATATTTGTTTAACTAATTGTAAAAATAAAATATATTAAAAACACAATTGCACGTTGCATTGCGATGATTATAATATTAACTATTAAACCATATGTGTATTTTACGAGATTTATATATGTATATGTAATGTAAAATTAGTACAAATGTAAAATTAGCCTCTATTAATTATTTATTAAATATATTTAACGATAAAAAATATAGATGTTTTAAAATATGAATATTTTTGTTATAAAAATTTGTGTTAGGTTATAATAAAAATGTTAATATTGTATTTAAATAAATGATTGCATTTATTTTATATAAATAAACGCTGTATTCAACGTAGTTGTATAGCATTATTTTTGCATTTGACTAAGTATCATTAATTATACTTTAAATTTAATTATTCTAATAACTGTATTGATAAGCATCAATAAACAGCACTTTAAACAACCCGCTACTTGGTTTTAGTTGGTGTGGCTCAGCTGAAGATGGTGCTGTATTCAAAAAAAATCAGTAAATACATTGGCGTTATAGAAGTTTGTACTCTCTGTTCAGTAACGTGGCTATGAGACACTAACTTCGAACAATTTATTTATCAACGATTTTAGTTGCCGTGGTGCAGCTGAAGATGGTGCTATGTGTGCATTTAAAAAAATGTTTATAACAAAAGAGAGTCTTCAGCATCGCTCCTCAAGGTACGCTTTAAATTGCACTTTTATTTTATAAGCAAATTCTAGTATTGTATTAACATTTGTAATATTTGTCATTAAACATATTTAGTAATTATTTAACGGGCATTTATTTTATATTTATAATACAATTTTATTATAAATATCATATAGTACATGTGTAACTTGTTATTTAATATTATAAAATTTTAGTTTTTCGCCCATTTTTTCTGGATTTTTCGACGAAAAATGAAAATCACGAAACTACGACCATTTTTTAAGGAAAAAATTTTTCGCTAATTGTTTCCGGATTTTTCGACCAAAATTGAAAATCTCGAAATTAGCACCATTTTTGAGAGAAAAAATTTTTCGCCCATTTTTTCCGGATTTTTCGACGAAAATAGAATATCACGAAATTAGCACCATTTTTCAAGAAACAAATTTTTCGCCAATTTTAGCCGGATTTTTCGAAGAAAATTGAAAACCACTAATTTTCGACCATTTTTCGAGAAAAAAATTTATAATATTAATAATATAAACTTAGTTGTTAAAAAGTTAATAATTACATAAATATATTACATAAAACTGATTTATTTTGAATTTTAGGTGGTCATACAGTGATGCAGCATAATATATGTGAAGAAATATGCTAAGATGAAGTCCGTATGAGACATTCCCACAAATTCTAGAGCAGATTGGCAGAATGAAGAAAAACATTAAATTTTTACTTTAAATAAAAATCAATCAATCAAATAATGTACGACGTTATAACTATATTTTGTAACTAATTATATTTTTGGTAATTATCGGGTATCATTCCCCCCCCCTCAAAAATGGGGTGTAAATATATGCAATCGATGCAGTTTTTCGCGCTGATTTCAAATGTGCAAATATTTCGCAGAAGTCTCAAACAGTACTTAAGATATTCGCAATGTTCGGTTCAGAACGCGCAGCATCCGGCTGCATTTCCAACCTGCATTATATGCTGCACAAATATATGTCTGTGATGCATTTTTTAACATTGATTATAAATATATATCACAAAACTAACAAAACTAACATAAATATCCCGTCATGAAATAATGTATTATATATATTGTCTATTTGGTAGTTAGTTTTGTTATATATATTCATAATCAACATTCAGAAATACATCTCCAAGATATATTTGTGCAGTATATTATGCAGGTCGGAAATGCAGCCAGATTTTGCGTATTCTGGAGAGAAAATTGCGAATATCTTGAGAACCGTTTGATACCGCTTCGAAATATTTTCAAATTCGTAATCAGCGTAAAAAATTGCATAAAACACATGCGTTTGCTGGAGTGGAGGCGTGGGCAATAATAACCGATAACTACCATATCTTTAAATATTAAAAATGTAAAATTTGAAATAATTCCAAATTGTAAATAACTTATGATTACATAAATAAAACTCTGAATGTTATAGCATAATAAATATAATAAAATGAAATTTGTTTTAATTTATTGTATTCCCTTTAAAACAAAAAAAAATTATATAATGAAAATATTGAAAAAGTCTATATCTATATAATTAATTAAATAAAATTATATAGTCTATATATTCGATTTCAATGAATATGATGTGTGGGTTGGTAATTAATTTTTTTAAATGTCTGACGTATGTCTCCAGGATTTAAGAGACCAACTCAAATATCATATTCGCCTAATACATAAATCCAAAAATTTGAAATTCAAAATGTATATCTCCAAAATTTAAAAGACCAACTCAAATATCATATTTGCCTAATACATAGAGTCAAAAATTTGAAATTCAAAATGTATATCTCCGGTATTTAAAAGACCAACTCACACATTATATTCGCCTAATACATAAAACGAAAATTTTCATCAAAATTTTAACCGTATGTATTAAGCGAATATGATGTGTGGGTTGGTATTTTAAAAATTTGAAATTCGGCCAGAATTCGAATGACCAACTCACACATCCTATTCGCCTAATACAAAAGGTGAAAAATCTGATCAAAATTTTAACCGTATGTATTAGGCGAATATGATGTGTGGGTTGGTATTTTAAATTTTTGAAATTCGTAACGTAAACCGCCAGAATTCGAATGACCAACTCACACATCCTATTCGCCTAATACAAAAGGTGAAAAATCTGATCAAAATTTTAACCGTATGTATTAGGCGAATATGATGTGTGGGTTGGTATTTTAAAAAATTTGAAATTCGTGACCTAAACCGCCAGAATTCTAATGACCAAATTTTGGCCGTATGTATTAGGCGAATATGTGAGCAGTGGAGGTATTCCTCGATGTTATTCAAATGGAATGAATAATGTGCCCACTCATGTAGAAATTTGTAAATTTTTTTCAACGAATGTATTAGGCGAATATGATCTATGAGTTGGTTATTGAAGTTCTCTTTTACTGTATATTAAGTTAGAATTTTTTTTTAGTATCGAGCAAATTCATTTGTATTTTTTTAGAATCTAGCCAATTAGTTACTATTTTATTTATTTCATTCAAGTTCAATCAGATACAATTATTGTTTCAGTATTTTCCATATTAATATATCCATGTTTTTTCAAACATTTAATACATAATCTTGCAATTATATTTGAATTTTTAATATCATAAATTTAAAATTTTTTTAATTTAAAATATTAATCCATAACTTACCTTGTGAGTATTTACATATATTATTTATATTTATAATATTATATTTTATTATATTATTCCTTTGTATTTACATTCAACATAAATTAAATAAATTTAAAGTAGAATGCAAGAAACGTAATGAAATTAATTAATTAAAAATGGGTGGGTAGGTAACATAAATCAAGCAGTAATCCAAGTAAAATTGGTAAAACATTTATTTATCTATTTAAAAACGACAAAACAACATGAACTTGAAATTGATAATTCAATAAGTAATTTTTTCATTAAACAGCCTATAGAAATGTATAACAATTTGGTTTATAATAATTAAATTCATCAAACGAAGTCGCTATTGCATTTTTGAATACTATCATTTATTCTCTCCGTTATATAATTATATTTTTACATATCTCAAACTATACCATACTTTTCAAAGCTTGACTTTAATGTAATTCCCGTTCGCAAAAAAGATATACTGTATAATTTTGACACGCTCTTGTATCTACCATAAAAGGCAATTGTTTACAATGACACGAATGTGACATGTTATCATTTTATTTTAACTTATCTTTATTTTACATCTTTCCGTATGTATTATTTACGCGTTTTATAATACCGGCGATACGTTAATTCGTGAATAGAAATTATAGTACATGTATTACTTTGCGTACCCTGTTCATATATGTAATAGCAAATGATAAAATAATACAATATTAATTTGCATTCTTCTGAACAGACTACAGTAATCAGTATTAGATTATCCATTGATATTATTTTTACGTTGCTTACATAAAATATTTGTCTTCGTTAAACATTTTAAATAATTGTTTTTGAGATAAAGATTCCTGCTGTTTGTTTTTTATAATATTAATGACAACATAATTAGTAATCTCTGTACCTTTATGATGGTTAATAAAACTCTCACAAATTATTTTTCAAGCATTAAAACATTTATTACACCAAAAAATTGGCATTTTATGCAAATGTAATTAAACTGAAAATTGAAACCAATATTACAAAAAAATCATATCTGATATTTTTTGACAGAAAGAATATTTGATATTTTTGTTGCAGTTATGGTACAATTTGTTACTACATATACAATTGTCAAAGAATATTATATAACTCATTCAATTAAAATATGTACATAAAAGTTCTAACTCATAAATAACAAGATATACGGTAAATTTATCGGGAATTTTATAACATGATGTTTTTTGACGTCTATAAAACAAAAAAATTAATAATCATTAAAAAATTAAAAATAAATTCAACTATAAACGTTCATTAAAATAAGTGTTTTTTCACTTTATATAATATTGCATATAACCTATTATTGGCTTGCCCATCTAGCTGTACAAAACATTACATATCACTATAACTAGCTCTAAAAATTTGTTAATGAAGTCTGGTAGATCATTTTCTTAAATTGCATGTCCAAATTCAATCACTATGAAAACATTTTTCTTTACAAGCCAGATGCTTGTAAATTGAACTTGAGCAACAATCTTTCTTCACATCGTTATTTTCGCAGTACCGTTGTACATTAAAAATTGTTCTTCGCGCGCTATATTACTTTAAGTACATGAGGTTGAAAAATACTGTGCTAATTTGCGGTAAGTTCATAAAATGATTTTCTATTCGGTTCAAACTTTGAAAACGACTGGAAAATCGATATCTTTTTTCCTTGTCTTAAATTTAACCATTTAATCATTTGCTGGGTAATCATCGTCGATTTAAAAGAGTTAAAAAAGCGTGTTGATTTTTGAGCTTCCTTGAGGAAGGAATTTGATGGGGAGGGTATTGTGCTACATGGATTGAGGAAAGACATATGCTCTTTGATCGAAATTTTGCATTTAGCTCTATATCTTTTGTTTTATGATTATTATTATTTTTGTTGATTGAATAGTTGTTTATTCCTGACGTCTTGAAGGTAACGTTCAGGCATTTGGCCCAGCATGGGCCTGGAGGGCACAATGTTGTGGTTGCTGATCTCAACATGGTACCCAAATGTTTGACCCAAATTGTTTAGCGATTACCTCTTTTACTTTAATATGAATATCTTCAGGTGTATCTCCTTGAAAAATAGCTGAAAATATATATTTAAAATCAATTATAATATAAAAAATAAATGTATGTTATATTAGATCCATGAAAAATAAATTAAATTTTTGCTATTAATGATAATGAATATATTAAAATAACTCATAATATTTTAAATTAAAAAAATGATGTCATGAAATCAAATTATTTATATTTGTTACATATTATAAATACTATTGAAAGAAGACAGTAGTGGTGATCACTATTTACACACCTTTTTGGATATTTTAATATATTTTATATAAATAAATTTAACAACAGTTTTTTAAATTTAAATTACATTAATTATTTAAAAGTTTACTAAAATTGATTTAGGTGCTTTAAAAGTACCAACTTACCAGTAAAATATTCGCCAAATTTTGTTCTATTTTTAAAGCTTGATAATAAGTCTTTTTAGCTTATTCTTCTGACATTCATTTCCCTGTGAAACAAAATATTGTTAATTTTAATTTAGTCACAACAAATATTTGTGATGCAGAATAAAGTTTTCTACAAATTTATCTAATGTAAGTTTTCATATAATTTAATGTTTTTATTTTTTAAATAAATAAAATAAATAATAATATGAACTAACAATACTTTTTACTTCTAAATAATTATTAATTTATTAATAATTAAAATTTCATGAATTCAAAATGATTAGTTAGTAAATATATATAGTTCAAAATAAATATAACAATAATTCTTTATGCAAAAAAATAATGATTTTATCTAATAATAAATAAATTTATTTTTTAATTAAAAGTACTTTGATAATCAAATTATATAAAATGTCACAGAAAAATAAATATTGGTGAAGAAATATTAAGCAAACTTTAATTTTAAATAATTTATTGTAAAGGCTGCAAGTAAATAAATTTATAAGTGCCTAAAATCTGTTTATTAATTGCAATTTTATTCATAAAATCGACTAGAAATTTGAAAATAATATTAAAAAAAATTTAATTTTTAACATTGAGAATTTTATATTATTTATAAAAAGTGTAAATAATAGTAAAAAATATTTTATTTTAATTATTATTTATATTATGATTATATATATTATTATATAATAATGTAAAATAATATCTGAAATAACAATAAAAAATAATTTATTTTATTAATGTAATTTGTTACATACTGTGATAAAACAAATTTTATGCAAACATAAAACAACATTTTGTGCAATCATGTGTTCTCTATAACTGATTTTTTTTGTGATTATATTATCATGAATATTACAAAACAGAAATACTTACATAATTGATTCATCTGATTTCTGCTTAATAAATATTGAAATATGGTAGAGTTGTGCGACTTGTAACCTCTTAATTGCATTCCCACTTACATCCAGAATGCAGTGTTTTCCCTACAATTGGCAAAATATATAAATTATATACAATTTTTTAATAATATATATTAATAAATAAAAAATAAACAATTTTTATTTTTATTTTTTAAAATGTATTTTTATTATAATGAAATATTTTTAATAAATAAATAACCAAGAAAAACTAAATCTAAAAATATAAAACAAGAAAATAAACAAAATTTCTTTTATTTGATTTTAGTTCATAAAAAATTTATAAATGAAAATATAATAATGGAAAAATATTTATCTAAAATAATGAAAAAAGAAAATAAATTATACCAAATAATTTAATTCCGATATTTTTATTTGATAATTTTAATTATGTAGAACGAAAGTAAAAATTTAAAATTAAGATTTGTATGCATTCTGAAAGATTAAAAATTGTAATTTTATTGATCACTAACCTTCTCTGCGTTTCAGGGGGTACAAACTTCTATAAGACCAATGTATTTACTTTTTTCCCGAATACAGCACCATCTTCAACTGCGACACGCCAACTAAAACCAAGTGGCGGGTAGTTTGAAACGCTGTTTATTGATGTTTACTAGTACAAACAATTATTAGAATAATTAAATTTTCAACAAGTCACAAATGTACTATATCATATTCATATTAATAATAAAATCTTATTATAAATATAAAATAAATGCCCGTGAAATATTTACTAAATATGTTTAACGACAAAAATTACAATATGTTTTAATTTTGTGTCATTTATGTCGAGAATAAATCTTTTATGTAAATTAAAATTAAAATTAAT
This sequence comes from Axea sp. ZL-2020, assembly GCA_022817665.1. NCBI lineage: Eukaryota > Metazoa > Arthropoda > Insecta > Hymenoptera > Scelionidae > Axea > Axea sp. ZL-2020. The sequence continues at coordinate 18,802 of JABFOX010000049.1, forward strand.
ATTTGTATTAATATTAAAATTAAAATAAGAGTAATACATATCTGTTAAATTGTAAAAATCATATTATTAATTATAATTTAAATTTAATTATTCTAATAATTGTACTGGTAACCATCAATAAGCAGCGTTTTAAACTACCCGCCACTTGGTTTTAGTTGGCGTGGCGCAGCTGAAGATGGTACTGTATTTGGGGAAAAAATGAATACATTGGCCTTATGTAAGTTTGTACTTCCTGTAAGTTCGAGTGTATAAAACAATTTCTAGAATTATATCACACGATTTTAGATTAATGAAAAAAAAAGTGATTTATTTTATCATAGATAAGTGATCTGATATCAATATATTTGCTCAAATAAATGTAATTTTGTTGCAAATATTAATAGAATATATAGAAGTTTCATATTTCATAATGTCACGATTTACAGTTGATGGAGATGACAACAATTGCAATAATTCAGTGAGTAAATTAATATTAATTATTAATAATGCATTGCTATTTGACTTATAGTTTAATATAATTATGTTGATATAATGCCATTTTTGTTACTCAAATATTTTGTTTATTTGTTCAAGTTCGAGTGAAATCGTAAGCAAAATAGAGATTTAATGTATATTTATATACTTTATAATAAAAGAACCGTTTAAATATAGTTTAAGGACAACACTGAAGTTTATTAAGCAATTGAAATATTAAACTAATATTTAAACAAACGTTTGTGTATCATTGAAGTACCTCACTTGTTAAGATCATTTTATTTTAGAACAAACTGTATACTTTGTCATTTGTTCATAACTTTTCACTTTTTCCATTTTATGTTAGTTGACCATTATATATGAAGTTTCTTCTGTCAATATCAATTTTTCCAAAAGAACTAATCATTCTGATAAAATTTAGTTCAATTTTATAAGTCTAACATTATTAAATTTTAAAATACACATGTAATGACAAAATATGAAATATGGTTAAATAACTATTATAAATTTTTATTGTTTCAATTAAACAATTAATAAACTTGTTTTAGTAGTTGAATTATGCTATTTGGAGATTGTGTTCTGATAACTAAATTAATAAATATAATTTAATGTATTACTTATATAAATCAAATAAATTAAATACAAGTAATTGTAATCTATTAAAGTCAACGAATATCTCAGACATTTAATAAAAATATTATTGTATATTTATATAAATTTATCTAACTGATTATTTCAACATAATTATATTGAGAATTAAATTAGATAAATTAATAATTAAATATATTTTATTTTCAGATGAATATTAAAAACTTAAGTGGTTTAAGTTTAGATACATCTGATATCCATGTATCTCCTAATATTAAATGGTTAAAAGAGGCTGCAATAAAAAAAGGTTTAAAATTAACAGAGAATCATACCAACATAGTAAGATTTTTTAATAATATTAATTTAATTAATTAATTATTTTTTTATTTAATTAATTTTATATTTCATATATTGTGATTTATTTATTTATTAATGTAATATCTAACATTGTTTATAGGTCATAGAAAGCTCTTCACTTAGTCATATTAAAGAGCCATATTCTTTCAAATCAAATATGTTTCCAATTAACACAGATTTTGAATGGCCAAAAATATCTGCAATTGAAAAAGGACTTGAAATTTTAAATAGAAAATCTCCAGAATTAAATAGTAATGAATTTGAACCAATTATTTCTCCTAATTCTGTAATTCTAAATAGCACAAGTTTGACAGAATCTCAGATGAATGAAAATAATCAGCAAAATGACACTTATCTAATAAATGATTTAAATTCTACAAAAAATAAATTTTCAAGAAATAGTATAGTATTTTCTACTAAAAAATTATTACTAGAAAATGAATTACTTCGTCAAGAAGATGTTAAGGTAATATTTATATGTTCCAATAATTATTTATAAATAATTAATATAACATAATTTAATTGTTTATAATACAATTTAATTAATTTTGTAGAAAGAAATTGAACGTAAAAAAGAAGATATGGAAAACTTTAGCCGAAATTTAATACATCAGAAGGCAATAATGCGGACAATTTTGGCACAAAAAAGACAAGAAGAAGAATTAGAGAAGATTCGGGTTCGTGAGGCAGAAGAAGAACTTATGAATGAAAAAATAAGACAGAGTGAGATACGTCGTAAACGTGAACAACAGCTGAATAAAAAAAGAATACAAGAACAAATGGAAAAGTTAGAGCATGAGCAAGCTGAGTACGCACAAATGATGAAAGAGAAAGAAGAACTTTTAGAACAGTTTCAACCTTGTCCTGCTAATTTTCAAGCTAAATGTGACACTATTAATACTTTGGCTACTTCTTGTAAAGATAGGAATTCAGCTATTACTGCATTAACACCACATTACCAAAAACTTAAAGACTTAGGACAGCAGATGGAAATTATTAAAGAAAAGACTCAAGTAATTTGTTAATAAACTTTATCTTTAAAATGGTTTATATATTTTAATTGAATTCATTTTAATACTATTTAAATAAAATTGTTTTTCAGATGGGAAATATTACCATAAATGATATCCATATTGCTGAAGATATACTACGAAATGTAGATGAAATTGTTAAGCAATATGCATCTGAAACAGGTATGTATTTTAAAGGATATATTTAAATGATCATTTATTTAAAATATTTTTCTTGGAAGTATTTTTGAAATGATATTAAATAATAATTATATTACTTATTGTACTTTTTTGTATGTAATAAAAGTTATTAAATAAATGAAAATTATATGATAATTTGTTAATTATAAATGTACAGGAAAAATATTTTAAATTAAAAATAATGGTTGCATTTTATTTATAAAATTCCATTTATAATTTTGCAAATCTATACAATATTTCTAAGTTTATATGTATTACTAAAAATTGTCTTAGATTAAGTAGTTTGCTATTTTCTAAAGCAGTAATTTTTGTAACTATTACTTAAATCGAAATAATATATTTTTCAGAACACATTGACAATGTTTTGGAAGCAGAAATTGCTCGTAGAGAATATGAATACAAACAAGCGGAATTACAATTACATGCTGCATCACAGTCAAAAAATGTCGAGTTACAGTCACAATTGGCACCAGATAAGGTTGATGGTACTAGACAAGTTATTGCTCAAACTACTCCACTTCCCGTTGATCATCGTTCAGAACTGGAAGTTACCTCACAAATTCCTTTAAAAATTACATCGCAAGGTATGTATATAATTAAAGTTAATAACATATTACTTATTATTTTAAAAACTTTTTATAACATAAAAGAACATAAAAAGAAAAATGTCATATTTATTTTATTTAATTTTTAGCTGACTTGCAATCTTATGCCAATTCTGAGTTATGGCAAATTTATACAGAAAGCAAGGCATATTTGATGCAATATCAAATAACTCACAAAGAATTTTTACAAAATGATACACTGAAAAAGTTCCGTTTTGAAATTCGAAAAATTATCGGCACAGCTGCTAATGCGATTAACATGGATAATTTAGTAGACAAATATAATAGAGTGACTAACGTCTTAACAGGAAAGTCTGTACCAAATATTGGAATGTATCCACAAACGACAACCTTTTGTTTTGATATTTTAGCAAAAAAGATAGTGGTATGTTTTTAAAATATACAATTCTATTCTATTTATTTAACTTCATTGTTTATTAGATACGTTTTTATTTATTTTTGTCTTAAATATTTGTTCTAAATGTTTATTTTATTACATTTTTTAATAAAATAATGTTGAAATTATATGCAATTATAACATAAATTAAAAATATTTCAATTCGTATAAATAATACAAAATATTCTAAATCATTTAAATAAAATGTTCTAATTAAAAACTATATTATTGATATAAATATTTATATTTTATCATACTTTAATTTTTTTTCAGGAACAAGGAGAATCAGTAGCTCCGCATATGGCCTTCGGTTTTGCATCTTTCGCAGTTGCAATTTGGAACGATTATCCAGATTTTGGTGACATACTTATGGCTCATTTCCGAATTACATGTCCATATATAATTCCAATTTGGTTATCACCACTAGAATTCGATTTGAAAGATTACAATGACCTAAAAAAGCATTCTGGAACGTTCAGATTATATGCCTGTATAATTGTTTCAAGACAACGCCAAGGTGTAACAAAATCTCATCCTCATGGTTTGGGTAATGCATGGAAATGGTTAGCTGCAACACTCAATATTGGTAAAATCAATAATCATTTTATATCTATTTATAAACAGTTTAAATTAATAAAATATTCTTAACAAGATATTTGTTTATTTTTTAATTTTAGAGCCAAAAGTAGATACAACAGAAATTATTGCAACGTTGATTTTAGATATGCTTGAAGTTGCTGGATATTTTTTATACAGTGCATATCCAAAACAATTTTCTAAATTGTTGAACACTTTGCGATGTGAATATTTTCTAAAATTAAAAAATTTAGCTAATAATACTGGTGGACCAATTACTCGCTTAGAAGAATTTTTAGAAAAAAATGCTGCTAGTGGTACGATTCCTCCACCAAAAGGACTTTTGCCAGCCAATTATTGGTAAAATATTGTATAAAAAAAACGAGTACAAATGAAAAGTTCAGTTGATTCACGTAATCTTTATTGTATCATAAAATATACAAGTTTAATTTCTCGGGTATGCGCCTTCTGCAATAAACACATGTGCAGGAGGCAAATTTTTTGCTGCAAAAAATTTCATGCAAGATGATGTACAGGCCTCGTTGTCTCAATCCACGATATTGAGCGCGTAATTATTTTTGTATCTAAAGCAAATGTGCGAGTGGAGTGTCTTTTTTGATGAAATATACGGGATGTTTATTTTCAGTTAAAAGCTCAGGATGATCCGAGGGATGAGCATTGATAAGCCCATGTCCCTGGAGGTCAAGGGTGGGGCGACTTTGAAACTCCGAATGGGAAGATTCATTTTTAATTGTAGTTTTGAATTCTGCATCACAAAATATGTTAAACTTATGTAAAACTTCTTCTTAATATCGAAACTTTTAAAGAATTATGTGGGACACATTTTATCGACCAGCTGTATTTACTTCTGATATACATTTTTATTGTACATTTGTGTACGTTTATTGGTATTGTAAGAAATGTTTTAGATGACGTTTTGACCTTAGTGCAGGACTTTCTTAAGTTTTAAAATGTTGTATAAAGATATTAGAAAAAATAAGGGAGAACCTTTAAATTAAAATCAGGTAATTTTGAAGGTTTGGCAAAATGTTCTTATATTTATTACACCAATAACTATTATTATCACAGTCAGTACTTTCTGTTGTATCATGACTTTTTTTGGTGTTAAGAGAGCTTATTTAAATAATTTGTTTTTTTTTTTTTTTTTTTTCAGTTATTCTTTTTTGTAATATTTTCTAATGTATCCTTTTTTCAATAGATAATACCAAATTTTTTAAATTAACCTTTATTT
>JABFOX010000050.1:0-24265 GCA_022817665.1 Axea sp. ZL-2020
TAATAAAATTGGTGAGATTTAGATTCACCTTTATACACCCAAAACATTGTTTGAAGCAGTGAATAGGAGTTGATAAAAGTACATTTAAACAGATCAAGACTGTTTTGTTAATCAAAAAGGTGATGTAGTGGCACCTATTTTATCAAACATATGCTGGTTTTATTTGAATAATGTTTTTGAACTATTAGAAATTGAGGTTTTTATTTAAGTCTCATTGTGCATTGTGAAGAGATTAAGATTAAGAAACTGAGGTCCCTATTTATAACTTTAAAAGTGCCTCTAACATCACCATTAGGGATAAAGGTGGAGAATCAAGAATGGTCTCATCACATGATTTTTACAAGTATAAAAGACATATTTTACCATTTTTTTTGAAAATTGTATATTTGTTGACACATTTTAGTCATTTCATTTTTTATACAGTCTGTATATTTTTAAAAATAAATCGTAATTCAAAAGTAATTTGAAACATTATGTTACAAATATTTTCTTCCGTTATATTTTTTAACTTAAATTTTAACAGTTGAATTTTTATAAATTAAAAAATGAAGCATATATTTCTCCATTGTAATTATTACTTTAAATTTAGAAAATTCAGTTCAATACATGAATGTTTAGTTGTAATTTTTACAATTTTTTTTTTTTTTTTTTCAAATGCATAAAATAGTATAAAATTTTCACTTTCTTTCTTATTAAAAGTAGCATTTTTAATATTTCTTTCCACATATAACATTTGAGTTCTCATTAAACAATGTATTATTTTTTATTTTAAAAATATAATATTCAGTTATAGTTCTTTATACTGGAAATTAACAATAAAATACAGTCAGCATTTTTATCTAGAGTAATAGATATGAATTTAAATAAATCAATGTATAACTGATAAAATACTCACATTCTTTTAATGTACTGTTCGAATTATAATTCTTTGCTGGAATATGCTCACTTCCTTTAATTTTATCACAATTATCTACAATAAAAGTAATAGTTTATCAAAATATCGAATTAGTCAATATAATTGATTATACAATTATGGTATATATGTACAAAAATTTATTATTTTATATAAGCTTTAAAACCTACAATTTGCATGTTTAATTACCAATAATATTTTAAGGAAAAAAGTTTTTTAATAAATAAAAAAGTCAAATGTTTATATTATTATTTTTATTTAAACATTTATAATTAACATTGTGCTACATGTTCTTGCTGAAATATATTTACAGTGAATAATAAAAGTCAACTATAATAAATGATAAATTAAAAATAGTTTCACATGGTTAAAAAATTAATATTTCAAAAAATATAAGAAATATGATTTAGCATAACGCAATACACTAACGCATGTCGCAATTAACAATGACGTAATTTTACAATTCTTTCAAAGAAACAAGTCTTCATTCTATTTCATTATCACTGAAATTTTCCTTTACAATTTCAATTTTTTTTTCACGAATATTACTCATTGTTAGTTTGATTTATAATTCGTTCAATTAATCATAACAAGTTTGTTGTGTTTTACCTGATTTATGTCGATGAAATACTAAAAGGTTAGATTGCAACCTCAAACTTTTTAAGGAACTTACACATCGACCCATAACATACGCGCGACGTAACGCGATGAAATTAATTAACATTTTTTCTTACTTTATAAAAGTTTTTCGCGTGACACAAAAATTTCAAATATTTGTATTCTGCAAAGACTGTCGTACGTAGAACAATATCACTGTATTAAGCACAATTGTCATTTACAACAAACATACAAATCCTTATCGATAATGTACCAAATTACAAAAGTAATCTAGTCTATCATTTAATTGACACTGGTCGTGACATTCGCAATTAATTATTTTTTAAAAAAAAATAATCACTGATCAAGTAGACATGTTGAACTTTAAATATACATTTCGCCATAGTTTACAATTTACTTACTTATTTGATATGGTAGAAACTTGTTTTATCGATATTATAAGAAGTCATTAATTTTGAACAGTTCCGATGAAATTGAAACGAAAATAATTATAGTTACACTAACGAATAATATTAAATAATGTTCTACAATATTATTTTAACATAATATCCTCGAAAATGTATTAAAAAATCTTAAGGTGACGCATACACCCTGAAGTTGGCTGTGAAAACGACAGCTGACGCCGCCATATTTGATACTAATTTGCTGAAAATAAATATAAAAAGTGGCGCGTAATTTTAATTTTATAAAAGAGAAATATTTAAAATGTGTAAAATTGAATAGAATAAAGACCGAAAAGGGTTGGAGATGGGATAATTTTTTTTAATTTTATCTACAGTTTAGGATTGTCAAGGTTTTTGCAAACACCTATACTATTTGAATCAATTAAAATTATATATGTGGTCTACCGTAAAGGAATCGGTGAACACAATTCTTAAACGTTTAAAATACGTCTACGTCTTCTGAAATGTTTATTAAATTACACTCTGTGACTACGTCACAAATTATTTTATAAATTTCATTAATTACACATTTTTTTTTCATCTTTCTCTTCCTCTTTGTGAAAGAAAAAGAAAAAAGATATCTAATAATTAAATAAATTTTCTAATTTTATGAATATGACCTGAAAGTGATGTGTAATTCAATGGTTTGACAAAACCGTTAATTCGTTTTAAAATGTAACAAAACTGCAGTTCTATGAATTATAAAATTTATAACTGTAAACGTATTTAAACGCTTTCGTGTCAGCTATTACATTTTAATAAAAAAATCCAATAACATTAAGGTTGTTCTTTAATAATGAACTCGGATAAATATTTACAGTCTTCTTCTGCATCATCAAAATCAATTCAGTCGTAAGCAGGACATTTTATTCCAATGAAAAATAATTGTATATTATAAAATTGATTTAAATCATAATGATAATATAATTATATCATACGTGTCTGTAAGCATTTTTATTATAAAAAGAACTTCATAAACAACACCGCACATAAATGAGAAGTCATACATTGTTTTGTCATATGAAATTGTATAAAATTTATAATTTAAAAAGTTAACAAAATACCATTTCTTGCATTATGTTATGTGTTTCATTTAAATAAATAGTATACAAACAAATTTTCTATTTATTTAATAATTAAATATTATACTGATTATATTTTGCAATTCTTAGAATTTATTTGGTTTTTATATTTTCATATAAAATGATTTATTATGAATATAAGTGCAGTGCCATCTTCTTAATTTTTCATAACACTTTTACCTTTATACAGAATTTAAAATAAACATTGCAACATTTGTTGCTAAAATGTTACAAAATACTCGGTATACTCAGTGTTACAAAAGATTATATGTTAATGTTGTGTTTTTTGTTATTACATTAACCATTTTTAAATAAATTACATATAAATATAAATAAGTCAAGAAATAAATACATTTATAGTTGAGTTCTTCTTAGATTCTCAAGTTAATATGTTATTATTTATAAATAATAAGTAATTATTATAAAAATAATTAATTGTTAAACATAAAAATAATATAATTAAAATGTTCACCATTTAAAAGAATACATTTTTTGATATTTATAATATTACAAATTTTTGTAATTACCATAATATTTAGTAAAATATGAATAACGTATGAAAGTGTATATAATAATAATAATTGATTATTATTTTTTAGTTCCTCTTCAACTAGTTTAGATGATATATCTACAATAATTTTAACTCCTAAAAAAAACTTGAAAAGCACAGGTAAATTAATTATTTTCTATTAAATATTAAATATTTATAGTTAAATGATAAGATATTTTCAAATTAGAAAATGGCAGCACAGATAAGAGTTCTCAATCTTCAACTTCACATACAGAAGAAACCAAACGTTTACAAAAAAAAATAACTCTAAATAAATAGTAAGTATAAATATTTCATTTAAATACATGAAATGTATTCATCATTTAGAGTAGCAATAAATTAATTCAAAGAATTTTAGATGAATAATTCTTATATTGCAATATAATCAACCACGTAATGGATATATCTGAAACTTTAACTAAAATCTCGTTACATTTACTAAAAATTAAACCTTTTCCTATCCTATGAATGCAGTATCTTAAATTTTCTAAGAGCTAGTCAAACGTTCTATGCATTATTACACAAAATGCATATTACTGTATAAACAGTCTTGTAATTTTGGTATAATAACTATCTATTGAACAATGATTTGTATTCTCTCTCCATGTGGTTGAACATTTAAAAAATAATAATATATAGTTAATGCGTGTACATTTTTTAGCAGCAAAACCAGTTGTTTTAAATGACTCAATAATTTGAGATTTTACGTTAATATCAGATTATTTTATAATATTAAAACATTTAAACAAATTTAAATATAATTATTTAATTTTAAATGCATTGTTTATTAAAGTTACAGTTTAAATTTCTCCAAAATGTAAACGCAATGAATAATGTATAATTTATAATTCCAGTTCCTCTTCAGAATCCTTTCATAGTTCTGGTATAACTGAAAATAATTTTAATTTAAGACAGCAACTCTTCAGAAAGTCAGGTAAAGAAATTCAAATTTGTTATATTTAGACATTTTGTATAAATAAAATACAATATAAATCATTTTTCTGCAACAAATTTTTTAATTTAGCCAGCCTTTATAAAAATTCAAGTGATTCTTCTTCAACTTCATCTCTTGAACAAATCAAAGCACACTTTGATAAACAACCAGATTTATATGAAATTATTTTTTATTTAGAATATTCAGTTAATGTACGTATTAATTATATTGAATTAAAGATTTATCATACTTAATATATTCGTAATTAAACACTTGTACAATTAATTTATTTTAGCACACTATAGACGAATGGATTAAACGATTTGAAGTGGATTCAGAAGAAGCAATGTTGCTCATCATTCAGTTCATAATATCTTGTTGTGGATGCGAAGGTCAAAAAATGACGATTGATTTATTACACAACTTTGAAGGTTTAAGTATGACTAATAAAATAGTCAAATGGATGGAAACGAATTACGACAATAATGTATTTGTTAAAACTGTACTTTACAACTTACATTTATATGAAATATGTAATATAAATATCTTTCAATTATACAGCCAAACAAAGTTGACCATCCACTTTTTCAAAGTAATATAAAATTAAAACATTTTTGGGATTTCTTAAGTAACTTTTGGTATGCATTTGTGGAAAAATGTCCAGAGTCTATACTTTGTTCAGACTTCTTTGATGGAATAGTTATTGGTTTTTTAATAGAAATTTCCAACAATCAACATAATGATGAATACAACAAAGCATTTTTAATGGTTTCTACAACAATTGGTATATAAATTAATTAAAATTGTATCATTTAAGTATACTTTAAAATTGGATATAATTTAAATTGTAAAACATTATATCTGTAGCTCTAAAAATAGCAACAGGAGTCTTAAAAATTAAATCATTGAACAAAAAATATAAAATCATATTTGATACCATAGTGAAAAAAGTTTACAAAGATAAAATCTCTATGAGTTATAATAATGTAGTTTTAACTTGTGTCACGGAATATTGCGAATGGATCATTATTGCACCTTCTTTAATAAATTTTGAATTAAATGAAGAAAATATTGGTAAGCAAAATTATAGTCTGTAATATAAACATTCTTTTTAATAAAACGTTTATAAACAATATACATTTTTGTTAAGAAAATTTATTCATTCATTTATTTGTGTCAAATTACCATAATAAATTTTGATATTACTTTAACATAAATTAAACTTTAATGTTCCATAAGTTTTGTAACATTTCATGCGACTACTATGAAATTACTTTTGGATATGTTTGTATTAATGAAATTTCTTTTATGTAATTCATTGAACTATAAACCAAGGAGATACTTAAGTATAAGATATACGTATTGCAGTGTAACATTTTGTTGTTTTTGGTTATTTGAAAACATTATATTACAAAAACAGATATAATAAATGTAATTTAATTTTCAGAAAATTCAATATTTCTGGACGCATTCATCCCAATAAGACACGTAGCAATGAAAGGACTTCTAGACGTTTTTGAAAAATATAAAAATGTACCAAAAGCGTTGCAAAGTTTTATAGAAAACGCAGTTCTCATCGCTGTAATTTCATTGAATGACACGATTCCAAGTATCGTGGTCAAAGGCATAAAAATTTTGAGCATCGCAAAAAAAGTAAATCCTAGCATCGTGAGTGAAACTTACGAAAATCGCATCTTTTATTTCGTGTACCATTTACATCCAGAAATCTCAAAGGCAGCAGGAATGCACCTGAACCAGGCTCTGACTGAATATATAGACATTAGCGACTCAAAAGCTGTGCTAACGAATTTAGTTATTTTTTACAAAGAAACTGTTGAAGCGAGAAGTGTCACAAGATTAGTTAATTCACTGGTAGGAATAAATGACGCTATTATTGATTGGAAAGCTATGGTGGATTTGTTAGTGAACAATTTTCCAGATAACAATGAAGATGCTCAAATTTTAACAAGAATTATTGTTTGTTGTGTTAAACAAGCTAGTGTTAATGGTACAATTAATAATGTTCAGTTAATTTATAAATATCTATTAATTAAAAAAAAACTTACATTTTATAAATAATTATATTTTTAATGAAAATATTATGAATTTCATTGATTTACAGGTGATAGTGATAATAAAACAATCTTAGAGAAGCAAAAAGAAGCTAAAAAAGAAATTACTAAATACTTTGGTGAAGTGATCCTTAGTCTTGTACAACAGAGCAAAGAAAGAGATCCAGTAATTTTGTCCAAATTACTTGAAATACCGAGATGTTTTGATGCTGGCATAATTCTTCAAAATGAGTATCGTTTGGAAATGCTTCTTAGTGAATTGTGTCTTATTATAGAAGAAGAATTCGATGAACAAGTGTTAAATGCTGCATCCAAGGCCTTGGAAGTTTTGTACAAAAATACTAAACACAATATGTAAGTAACATTTTGATTGAAACATATTTTGACAAATTAAATGAAAATTAGTTAGAAACGTTTCCCCTCTGGTTTCTCCTCTGGTTTATTACTATAATTTGGTATAAATTTATGATGAAAACTTATAATTTGAATAACTTGATTTATATTTAAATACAGTATTTATATTTAAAAATATTTCTATTTAAATGCAATATTTCCATTTAAGTATATATTTTCAGATGCTCTATTAAAATCTCTGCCATCAGTAATAAATTAATCAACTCTTTCATTAAATATTATGGGACTTGTAAAGGATACATGACTAACAATCAAAATCTATCACAAGATACTTTATATGGATTTCTAGTAATTACGAAACAATTATTCGCCCTTTACTTTTGTCACAATTTAAATAGCTGCAAATTGTGGAGCACACTGATGAATTCGCTAAAAATACTATTTGAATATTTTAAACAGTAATTTGCATATTATTTATTTAAGTGATTTATTGAAAATAATATTATTTTAGTTTTAACATGGTTATTCATTTATTGTATTCTTTACATACACACATTTATAATCTGTAAATTACAGATTAGGTATTTATGCAGCTTCCCTAGTTATTTACACGGTAAAAATTTTGTCATTATCACTTATTTGGAGTAAAATAGAATATAACATCGATATGGACCTATTAGACTTAAAGTCATGTAAGGAAGAACGTACTAATACCATGAAAAATGAAGTAACTGAATACATTAATATGATAGTAATTATTCTGAAAAATGAATTCAAGGTTATTTATTATATATAGTTTATATAAAATTTAACATGTACATGTTTAGTTTTGTTAAGTTAATAAAATAATCTAAAATTACTATAAAAGTTATATAATAAATGAAAATAATTTAAATTATTAATTTATTGTGTAAAAAGTGCCACGTATACCATATATATATGTATATATCAGTTTAACACATAGTCATATATGATGCAGATATTTGATCATAAATTGAGGGCAGAAACTTTCAAAGCTGCTTGCGATGTTACATGGAGATTATGTGAATTTATTCAAGATGAAAATTTTGCTTCCGAATTATTTCACTTTTTAGATGATTATATTTTTGTTAAAACTTTTGAAAAAGGTTATTAATTTTTTCTTATTTTATTTTATAATGTATGTTATTTTACATTAAAAAATACATTGAATTATTTCTATGTTTCTTCATTAAATTAAATTAACTAGGATTAATAAAATTTCATTACAGACTTAGAAGATCCTAAAGAAACGGATGAAATATGTTTAGAACGAGCAAAACTGCTGTTAAAATCTTATAGTAAACTGGTTGTATTTAAAAGATCTTTCTACCGTACATCATCCATTGCAAAGTATTATGTGGAATACTCAGATATATATGGCGAAATTATTGAACAAACAATCAAGGAACTTGCAACCAATAATAGAGAATTAACCATCAACGAATTGTTTTTCACTTTATTTTATATTTATAATGAATCATTTGAATCTAATCTTAATGCTCAGAAAAATCTAGATGTAATTTTTTTATTCAATTATATTAAATTAAATTAAAATTGTTTAAAATTTATAACATATAAATAAAAGTATATTTCCAAATGCAAACTAAAAACACGAATATGAATAAAAGATTTTAAAAACAAAATAGAGAACAAAAATCAAAATTTTATTTAATTTAACAAAATAATTATGGACATTTTTAAAGTTTTTGTTCATTATTTAATTTTAGATAGCGACAGATAATTTCAGACGCATTCTAAGACTCAACATTAAAGATTCTGCATACTTGGAAACTTTGCATAAAAAAGTTATAGAAGATGTGTTGAACAATGAAGAACACCAGATATTTTTCAGAATGCTAAGAACATTTGCAAAAGATATTTCCAAAAATTCCAAAAAAGAATTGTAAGTATAGATTGTTTGCAGGTGTTGTAATATAGCTGTAATATAAAATAACATTTTTTTTATTTTTTAGATTAAAATTACTGGAAGAAGAGATGCGATCAAATCCTAGAAAATCTGCTATTTATGATCAAAATATAATAAATTACAAATTATTTTTAGAACAGAAAGAAGTTTTATCAAGGAAAAATAAATAGAAATATTTCTCTAACTTCGAATTTTGTAAGGATCGGTATTTAAACAATTATCATTTTTATTTCTGTTAGGATAAACAAAAACAAAAATAAAATCACAGATTAAATATTACAAAATTTATTTAAATTTTAATTAAACTTATTTAAATGCTTATCGTGTTACTTATTTGACATTGATTTTCAGATTGAACTTTTCTCTAAAAGCTCATATATTGCATTTACTGGTGTCATCAATATCAGATCAAAATGAAAAGTAACTCAATTAAGAATTTAAATGTTACTTTTATGCTTTTTATTGCTCTATCATTTTTTTATACTAAAAATATTATTTTTATTATTTTATATATTATTTCAAACATGTATTCATTCAATTAATTGTTTTATATTTTAAATAAATTATCATTATATAATTACTTATTTATAAGAAATGTATTATATTTTTTACTTAATTATTGAAATAATTTATGCTAAATTACAAAAATAGTAAAGTATATTTTTAAAAAAGTACAATTTCTAATTTAAAAATATCCACTCTCATAAGTACAAAATTTCAATCTGATCAAAAATCTTGTTTTTGAATCTACTGGAAACGATCCAATAGATTTTTAACCATATTAAGTATCTAAAATTCACAAACTCACGTTTAGAAACGTATTTGATTGCTTCTGATAGATAAAAAAATAAAGCCTTTCTATTAAACAAAAAAGTTCAGCATATCAAGTGTCACCACTTGTTCACCATAGATTAATTTTGAATACTTACAGTAATCACTTTGAAATGAATCCTTAACAATAATAAAAATATTGTATTATTACCTTATATTAAAATGAATAAATATTTTTAAGATTATAATTCTAAATGTAAATAATAATGTTAAATTATAATGAGATAATACAGAAATTACAATATATTTTTGTTTATAAGTAAATAAGATTTTAATCATTTACAAATAACAATTATATTTAATATAACACATTGACTTATATCAGAGAATAATTTACTATTGATATATTTATTGTAATATAAGATAGTAATACAATTTGATGAATTAAAAGATAAATTACGTTGATTGTCTCTGTATTTTTGTTAGCCTGTAATAATGCATTTAATACCTTAATTAATATTTTTGATAAAATATTCTCAAATATCCGTTATTGTATACGATTACATTTATTATTGCGCTAGACATGACCTTATGTATAGCTCTAACTATACATAAAGGAATTTCACGACAATGAATTTTCACATCTGTTTAAGAAATCAGATTGCTTGCTTCTACTACCCATAAAAGCGGGACAAAGATTGAACTTCTGTCTGACGACCGAGACAGATTTTGAACTTCGCGTACATTTTACACCTGTTATTTTTTATAATAAATCTTAACATAATATTATTTTTTGTCTGAAATTCTATTACGATTTCAAATTCTAGAGCTCCACACTATGATCAAAACTAAAATTCATCGAAATGTTGCACATAGCTTAAATTTAATCCGTAACTTGTAAATAAAATTGGTTGTGATATTCATTAATATTTGTCAAAAAACATTCGCTCATTAAAAAAATAAACTGAATTTTGATTGTACATTGAACATGTTTTATTCATTGATTTCAATTTACTAGAGATGTGGGACGTTTTCAGATGCATGTTTATTATTAATATCATTTATGCGAATAAACATAGATACATGACACGTATACTACAACTGCGCTAATTGTATATGTACAAAAGTTCCGCAACTCTTAAAAGTTCGTTACACTTTGTTTTTTCTTCATGCGACAAAAATGTATTTTATTGATATTGCAATAAGTAATAACTTTTTAATAATTCAAATAAAATTCATACAAATATAATCAGTGTTGCATATAATTCATTAACATTCACATATAATTAAATATACAACAAAAATTGTGCAGAGTTAAACATGTATTAAATTAGATGTTAGTTTCTTGTACATTTATTTTTACCATTAAGCTACATTACACCCTGAAAATGTATGTCCTTTCGTATTCCATTTAAAACATAAAATATGAATTATAACATAACTCCATCGTTAAATAAAGATGATATAAATTTATACATATTCTATCTCTACTAGTACTCTTAATTAATAAATATATTTGATCACAGATGAAATGAGTATTTTTTTCCTATAAATAATGTATTGTAAAAACATTTATATGGGTATAGGATAATTAAATATAATATTTTTAAAGTAATTACTTTAAAATAAATAAACCAAAAGATGTGCACTTTCATTATTTTTTAAAGATTTTCCTACCAAATTTTATAAATTAATAATGAAACTTTCGCGATATATAAAATCGTGAAAATTAAAGCGTTCTTCGTATTTTATAAGCACTTCAGTTTTCTATTTGGTACAATAAACAGTAAAAAGTCAGATATCTGTGAAGCAATAAATATATAAAATCAAAGTAAACATACTTTGCAAATTCATTCAACGAGTTGTTCATTTTTGTATTTAATCGAATTAAATAAATAATTTATTTGTCTTATCTCAAAAGTGACTATGATTCAACATTCATCAACTCTTCGTGCATTTGTGTTCGCATTCGCCGGGTAATAATCCACGATCAAGGGTCGCGTTCTTTGGCCAATTCCAGATGGCTGTTGTAGACCGCAGGCGCGTTCTTCTGTTGTAAGAACGGAAACAAGAGTCCTTACAACTTGTTCTTCTTGAGTAGTCATAGGCTTACTTGGATTTTTCATACGGCGCATAAAAAGGGCGTTCCATTTTTGTCGTAGATGTAGAATTAATCGGGCAGCTTCGTTGTCAAGCTTAAAAACTACCCAGTCATCAAGTTTAAGAATCGTTGAACCTTTGTGTCCATCTTCCTCCTCAGAATCTGATTCGCTTTCAAGAATTACTGTAATAAACATAAAATTATATTTCATATTATTTATTCTTATATATTGAGAATTTCAGCTGGAATAAATTTAAACTAACACGTTTTATACAGTGATCTCATATCCTTTTTTTATCATTTATTTAAGTTTTTTATTTAACCAAATATAAAATATTTGAATAAAAGTTTTTCATTTATTTGATTAAAAATGTATTTAATTATTCAAATGTTACACATTAATAATTTTGATAGAAATTATATATTTAAATGAGAATATACTTCCACGTTAAATAATATAATAAAAAAACAACAAGAGATACAAACAATAAATGCAGTTCATTACTATTTATAGAAAATTTGTTCACAAATAAATTCAAACATTTAACACTTAAATACATAACAATTGACTTTTACCAACTTGTTTAATCCTAGTTTATTATGTTTCATTTTCATTTGTTTTAAATTCACTGAAAAATGTTTAGAAAATAAAGAACTTCTAATATCTCTGATGAAAGTCAGAAACAAGTTACTAATTAATTATATTAAACTTATAATTATACATTACAATTAGATCTTTAATTGTAACCTATTTCATTAACAGAAATTATGTCTATGACCATATAAATTAATTATTTTTCCAAACACAAGTCATTTTTAAATATTAAAAAAAATTAAATGAAGAAAATCTGAAGTCTCAATTCAAATTGTAATTTCTAATTGTAAAAATGTACTCGAATTTAAACGTCTTTTAAAATTTAGTACCTTATACAAATACATTTTTTTAAATATATTTTAAATTTTCCTTACATTCAGCTTCGTAAATGATTTCCATTGGCAATCTTGCAGGTCCACTAAAAAGGGCCACAGTTAATGGATTAATGGCAGTGACTGTTTTTACGTGACATAGTTTTCCGGATCTGCTCATTTCCTCATAAATCATCCATTCAGTTGGTAGTCCATCAACATTTCCCGCATGAGCTTGTGTATAATTTGCTTTTGGCGCTTTTGCAAAATCATTTCTAAGTGTAGATGAAGGATGGAAAAATACTTTTACTTCTCTCCTGCAAACAATAATATAAAGTACAAAATTATATTTTAAATTATCATATAAGTACACATTTTTAACGCATAATAACATTATGATTTCGGATTAATTTTTATATTTCCTGTTACTTTATTTTAATTAAACTAACATTAAGGAAAAACCATACTTAGTTATAACTTAAAATATAGCTCAAATTAACACACGAATACTGATGAGAATTTGAAGATTATAAAAGTGCAATAAAAATCATTTTAATACATAAATAAAGAAAAATAAACTGAAGTTTACACTTATTGCATCGCATATACGCAAAATACTAAAACTTGTATCAGACAATCGTAAAAAGTTATATCTTATTAATTTAACATATATTCAAAAAATAAATGTTTTTTTCTGTGATGTTTATTAACCATATTATATATTCTTATAATCTGGTATATAATTATTTTTTCTTCGTTTTTAAAAATAAAAAAAAAAGTTTTTACATAACATATTTTGTGTTTTTTCAATAAATATTTATTTGTTAATTTAATAAGTTTGATGTAAACATACTGAGTTCTCAACTGTAAGTGTTCCCGGTCTACTCGAATTAGATTTGGATACAGTCCTGCGGTGAGAGCAGCTTTGACAACTGCCCAATTTTCCGAATTCGTATTCAGATCTCTGATATCACCAGCACCTCTGGAACGTACAAATCCAGATGCACGAAGTTGACCTAATAATTGAGAACGCATTCCCACGACCATCTCCATTACAGCTGAAGAGATAAAATTTTTCTCACAAAAAGCTCGCTCTCCACCACTTAATCGAGCGATTTGCCAGTTTTGAAAAGCTCGAAGTACTGCCATATGGTCAGAAAATGAATTTGCAGCGAGCTTCCTGCGAGCTTCTGTTGCTGCTCGTTTCGATGATGGTTGGGCTGGCAGAACAAAAGGGTCTCTAAAAAAATTACAGATATAATTTAATTTGAACCAGTTTTTATATTTAATAAAATTGTAATATGAATACTATTTAATATTGTTTCAAAATTAAAAACTAATTGGATAGAAATTCAATAAATTTTACAAATATTTTACTGTTTTATAATAAAAATGATAATGAAACAATTATTATTATAAATTGAACATTTTATTTATACTTACTTATATGCTAGGCTACAAACAATAGTTAAAATAGGATCCAAACATTTAAGTACTACAGCATAAAGCAACATTTTTCCTAGTCTGGGTTCAACAGGAAGATCTAATAAATGACTTCCTAGTTCAGTTAGATCTTCCCATGAATCAAGAGCATCAATCGTTTTTAATAATTGAACTGCATTTCTTGTGACGATATTTGATGTAGGTTGCAAAGCTCTGTCCAGATACTCAGCAATCGGTGTATTACCTGTATTTAACTCGTTTAATCATTGACGTAATAATAGATAAACAAAATTTTTAAAAATAAAAAAAAACAAATTTGATATTGTTTTATTTTACATTCTCTAGTAAATATTTTATTTAAGGCAATTTTCACGTTAAACAAATTATTCACTCAAGATAATTCTACAGAATATAAAAAAGAACTTTTTATTTCTTGTACAGTTTTTTTTTTATATTTTATAAAATAGCAAAAATTTTTTTTCTATTGCGTTTTTTAAAATTTCAACTATTAAAAAAATTTTAGTGTTTCTTTAGCATGAAGATAAATGAAACAATTACCCGGTGCAAGATGTTTTGTAAACAAGCAGAGTTCCTGGAGTGGTAGCCTAAGCATCTCTGGCGTTTGATGAGGTTCCATACCATTGAACCTAACTGTAGAATACAATCTATAACAAATTCCTTTCTGACAACGACCAGCTCTCCCTTTTCTCTGTTTTGCACAAGCTTGAGAGATCCAGTTACTTTTCAACATGCACACTCCCGCAATCGCATCGAAACTCTTTTCTTTGACTTTTCCCGAATCTATAACGTAAATTACATCTTCGATCGTGATACTTGTTTCAGCGATATTAGTAGACAAAATAATTTTCCTAGTTCCTTGAGGACTAGGCTTGAAAACTCTCTTCTGGTCCGCAGATTGCATGTTAGAATGCAATAAGAACAAATTATACCTCAAGCCATGACTCATTTTATCTTCTCCAGTGATTTTTTCTCTCATTGTGACTATGTCATCATATCCTGGCAAAAATACTAAAATAGACCCCGGAGGTTTCTTTAAATGAATATGCAAAATCAGAGTCAAGATCAAATTATAGTCTACATTATCGTCATTAAAAGTTTGATGATATGAATCTAGAAGTAATTTATCTTCTTCCGACAATCTCGCTGCACTGGAAGAACTGATTTCCGTTTCAGCCAAAGGACAATTGAAGGTCTTCATGTAAGCTTCTATCAATTCCATGCAATCCGAATTGTTCCTTTGCTTGGCCCAGTCTAAAGCGGTCCATTCGTTGCCAGACTTAATGTTCAGGTTTGCGCCAAGATTCAACAACTGCTCAACCACGTTCAGATATCCTCTTCCAGCGGCTACCATAAGAGCTGTTACAGAAGTTTTTGAATGTTGATAATCCACTGATACGTTTTCCGAAAGGATTAAATGCAATAATTGTGCGAAATCTTGTTCGTCGCCTCGAAGCCATGCTTGGGCAATCAACTTGTCCATTTCTTTTGTCAGCCAAGGCTCCAACTCTACTTTCTCTGGTAGAGCATCATTCTGCTGAGACAAAATAGATGGAAGGAGGTTCCCATCTTTAACCTTGCTAACATCCAAGGGCTGAATATTATCCTGAGTCCAAGACTCTAGAACCTTCAACTGCTCTTTCTTATTCATCAGTTCTATCCTCTTGCGAGCCATCTCTTTAGTTCTGTAACCAGTCAGTTTGAGAATGTCTTCTAAAAAAAGAATATCTACATCATAAATTCTATCAGGGATGGCGATAATGGAACAACTATTAAAGTATTTGGCGAAGATGCCTGTTTCCATTGTAGCGCTCATAAGAATTAACTTTAATGATTTGTATTTGACGAGAGCATCTTTTAAGGAAATCAAAAGGAAATCACAAAAGCGGTCCCGTTCATGCACTTCGTCAACAATTATATGGGTGATTTTGTCCAATGCAGAATCACCACCCATAAGGGTGCGTAGAAGAACACCGTTCGTACAGTATGTAAGAAGTGTTTTTACAGCGACACGGCTCTCGAGGCGAATTTGATAGCCGATCGTTTGACCAACTTTCTCGTCTCTTTCATAAGCAACTCTTTCTGCTACTGACACAGCGGCTAAGCGTCGAGGTTGAGTGCAAATTATGTTACATGGCAGACGCTTTTGTTGATGTTGTTCCAGAATATACTGGGGTACTTGTGTAGTCTTTCCACAGCCAGTGTCGCCTGATATTATGACTACTTGATTAGACATTAAAGCTTGAAGAATTTCAGCTCTCTTAGAAGCTACAGGGAGGGAGTTGCGTAAATTCAGAACTTCATAATTAGTGCGAAGTTGAGGTATTTGGGGTATGTTGTTATTCAGGCGGACAGTAGATTTTGTATTCGAATTTGTTATGACTGAAATAAATAATTTTTATTTTAATTATTTTTGTCACCTAAAAATATATTATTTTATATAATATTTTAAATATTATTTTATATATTATTTTATATAATATAATTATTTTTGTCACCTAAAAATATATTAAGTACTTGGATTACTTTGAAATTAAAATTATGCCACAATAAGATTTTTCAAGGTTTAGATTATTGTCAAGTTTATAATTGCACAAAAGATTATCTTAATATAAAATTTTAATTGCTTGTGAATAATTTAAAAATATATGAGATAATTAAAATCAAAATAAGGAAGGTTACAGTATATATCAGTTAAATGTACAAAGTTTACATTTCTGCAGTTTTTTATTTTATTTTATTTATAAATATTATATTATACTCATTATTCTGTATCAATCATCATTCTATGTATTATTATATTTACAATAGAAATAATTATTAGCCATTAAAAACTATTTAAACTATTATAAAATAAATATATTAACGTTTTAACTCGTTATTTGTACAATATAATTATCAACAATTTTTTTCTTTTTTTCTTTTTTTTATTCATTTGATATAATAAAATGCATGTTGATCCAATTTATTTTAGAATATCAATTTATAGTTTATATTATTACTCTTGTATGATTTAATTTTGAAATGTAATGTAAATATATTATAATGTATTATAATTGTATTAATTCATTTTTCTATAGGTGATCAGATATATTTCTAAGCATTATTTATTTAAGAGCTAAACTGTATATAATTCGAACAAGATAATGTATCATTAATTTTAATTTATTTTATTCTATTCTATCATTAATTTTAGCAGTAGCTGAAATTCAATTATATATAGTTAAATTAAGTTGAACTCTTAATGGTAGTCAAATTTTAAGCTATTTTATTTAAAACTTGTTGCAATAAATTGTAAATCAACATACCAACAATGCTTACATATTTTAACTGGAAGAAATTGAAAAAAATTACAATTTGCTCATTGTTGTTTATAGTTGTGAATTTTTAAGTTTTTTCAATTCTTCTAAATAAAATGTATAATCACCAGAGATGTCACATTGAATTAAAATTTATTATAGTATGCTCCAAATAAAATATGCTTATCTAGATATTTTTTGTATAAATTTAGAATTATAATTGTATTTTAATTATTGAAATATGTAATATTAATTAGCATATAATTAAATATACAATTATAATTAATATAATGAAACAAAAGAAATGTTTTAATGCTGCTTCTATAATAAGAAAAATCTTACTATCATCATCTGCAGTGCGTTCCCTTTCAGTTGGTGGTAATAAATCTCGACGTTCTTTATTGTCCAGAGGAAATTTTTGTATCAAATTATAAATTCCTTGCCTCGCGGATGTTTCTAATTTTATCCAAGCATCTGCTTGTACTATGGTAGACCCTTCTCTTTTATAAACTGTTAAATACCGATTCGCTCCTTTGCTGTAAAAATTTAAATCCTTTGATTCCAACATTGTTTTATTTTAATTTTTTGTTTAAATATTAATACAATTATATTATCATTTCACAAGGAATATTATTTATTCTTTAATAGAAAGTGTGATAGAATCATTGCTAATTTAGTATTAAAATTAAAAACTGTTTATTTAGATACAAAAACGTGACAGATGAAACCATAAAAATATGAAAAACACGACGCTTTATTATTATGTATGTCATCCTACAAAATGTAACAATTTTCACTCGATATAAATAATATATATAATAATAATATACATCATGGAATAATAGTTAAAATGAACAATTAATTAAGTTTTGAGTTTTATTATTAAACAAAAAATTAACAAAATGACATCGCATTTTTCGTGTTTTTGTGTCTGAATGGACAAATCCTTAAAATTAACTTTAATTTACCCTCTGCTCTTAGATTTCAACCCAAGCTTTTTTGCAAGTTCGTGAATATAAGCTCGTTCTTCCCCGGTATAAGAGCTGGGAAATTCCAATTCTTTTTGCTCCTCTGTCTCCATCAATTTTTTCACTGTCAAATTGACTGCGATTCGTGTGTCCTCGCTTATAGCATGAAAGCTTTTCGTTTTCCTTCGATTTCGAGGCATTTTCACGTTTATATTAAACTGCAAAATTTACGAACATTTAATTATTGCGTATTCGAATGAACTTCGCTTCATATACGTGTTACAATTAAATGTACTGACTGACAATAAAATTAATAACAATTCAGCTGCTACAATAATAATAGGTCTAAATACAAATAACAAAATAAACGTTACGACTTTAGAATGAATTGGAACACTATTTTATACTATATTATTTTCGTGTTTTTTCAGTTAATCATTTTGTTATGTTTATAATGCAAATAAAACAAATTTACATGATTTGGCGTCACTGTTATGAGTTAATCACTTGTGAAAAAATCCATCACAGTTCGATTTCAATGACTTCGATAAGTTTACGAGAAAATAGTTACCCTTCAACAGTTTCTCAGAATTTCGGAGCTGGGGAAAAACAATGAAAAGGCGCCAAATTTGAATTTAAGAACTGCATTTTAACGGTTCAAATGTATCTAATAGAATTTTGTTAAATAAATTAGTTTTAAAAATTAGATCTAACAATAAATAAGAAGAAGAATTTCATTTTTTTGTATATAATTAATTCATAATGTATGCAACTTTCTTATTTATTAAGAACAAATACTTAATAATGATTTTATTACTAATTTAATGCATTTATAAATTATAATAGTCTAATAACAAATTAATATAAAAAATGATACTTCACGGAATGTAATCAATTAAATAATCCAAAATATATAATGTAAGATATTAAGCAATATTCTGCTAAGTTCTTAAAACGATTTTATATAAAACCTTATACACTACTATTTATTTTGAAGAAAATTAAAAAAAAAATTTAAATATTAAAATATTTTTATTATAATTTTGATTATTTAAAAATTATTCATTAATTGCAAAATAACAAATTAATTAAAATATTAATTAATAAATAATTAAATTAAATAATTATTAATGGTTGTAAAATTCTGTATATAATGAATACCTATTTTTAAAATATTTTTTAATAAAATTTACATACACTAATTAAAGTTCTATCTGAAAATATAAATTTTAAAACATTATACAGTTTTGAAAAAGAATTATAAAAATTAATAAGTAACTTATTTTAATTTAAAATTAGTTCAATTTATATACACACTATAGTGTATATTATACTTTAAAAATATTTTAAATGAAATATCTATTTATTATTTTTTTTATTAAGTTTATACATTAATAATTGTTAATGATATATTTTAACTAAAACTGTTTTGAAAACTTTTCCAATTCGTAACACTGCTGTATTTATGTTCAAGGATTCTGTAGAATAAAAAATACACAGAATGTGATCATTATTTTTGTATTCAAAACAAAAAAAAAATGACATGTTTTTTTTAATAATAATAAACTTTCTTATTATAAAAAGTGGAGATACAAATAAATATTTCCTAATCATTAGATATTAAAATATATTACATTATACATAGTCGCATTATACACTGATTTGAAATGTATATACATAAAATATTTTTACATCATACCTTTGTTATAAAAAATTAAATTCCTGTAAAATATAAACAAAATCATCATGCAAATGTATTAAGACATTTATACACAAAAATTTATTACTCGGTAAAACAGAGAAATTCATCTCGACAAGTATAAATTATATATTTTATATATTAACGAAATTTTTTTTATCGAGGAATACTTTATTTACTGATAAATTTAATTCTATTTTTATTAAATAAATTATGACAGGTGGCATTCACAGTTTGATAATAATAAATAAATACGCATTATATACAAGTATAAACGATATTAAACATTCTTTTAATTAACTATTTTTTCCAATGTATAAATAAGAAAATGAACAATAAACATAAAGTATTTATTGACTCGTGTTCTGTTTTTTTCGTTCATACTCTTCGATTGGTTGGATTTTTCCAGTAGTTATCGAATCTAAAACCCAGTTTTCTTTTACACCCTCTGTTCCGACAATGACTTTCGCTTGACCAGGTTCATCTGTGATTTCACCTCCTGCAGTTTTTATCAGTTCTTTAATTATTCTCATTGGTGGATTCGTTCCATTTTCCACATAAATGGGATTGCAGGCAATAAAAAGGTCTGGGATATATCCATTGCCAAAACTTTGACGATCTCTTCTGTTTTTCTAAAAAATAAATAAATAATATTTTATTTTCAGTACAAAAATAAAAAATATGAATTATTAAATATAAATTTTTTAATAATATTTATTTTTATTTTTGTTGGATACCTCCACTGCTATCGAATAATGAGCCATTTCAAAATTCAAAGGATCCACCCACTTTTTTTTTTCCAAAGAATTTAAAATCCAATCCATACTAACTAACCAGCAACCTCTTATAATTGCTCTCAACAAATTTATCGTACGAATTCCCGTACTAATGACATGTGTAGTGAATTTTGTAACATTCTCTTCAAGTTCCGCTGATCCTAAAGTACTAATTATACTCTTAATAAGACTTTTATCTCTGAAACAAAAATTTTGTTTGATTTCTCATAAATAATTGTTCAGTTTGAGAGCTTTTGTTTATTATTTTTTTGTATTAAATGAAGTTTAATTTCATCTATATATTGCTATATAAAACTGTTCTTAAATATCAGTTCAAACAAAACATGAAATCAAAGAACTTTAATTTTACATGATTAACAAATACTAACTCTTTTGAAAATCCAGTGGCAACGATTATCATCTTTTTTGATCTTCGTATTTTTTTTTGACAAATTATTTTTTCTGGCCGAAAATCGTTCATGGAATCCTTTTCTGAAAAAGAACTCTCATTTGACTGTAAGTGCTTTTGAAGATCCTCCAATATCTCTAACTCCTTTGTTCTCTTATTTACAATTATCTTCTTGCTAACTATTTTCTTCCTGTTTTTTTGTTTCTTCTTTGCTTTCTTCTCTATCCCTTCCGAAACCAACAAATCATTATCGATACATTCCTTGGTCGCTTGATTCCCAGTTTCTTTACTCCTGTTTTTTGAATTTATCTTATACTCTTTTTTGTTATAGATATTATTACTATCTGATACACTTTCATTTGAAGAATTTAATGTGCTATCCGTAGAAACTATAGATCTGTTTCTTTTATATTTTTTCATTTTCGCGTTCAATCTCCTAGTTTTCTTTTTAATTGTAATTGGCATTGGTGGAATAATCTGCATATCTACTGGACTCAAGGACATCAATCCTGAATTCTCACGAAAAAGTTTTCGTTTATGACGTATGTTCAAAGGGTAAGATATTTTCGGAGTTCTAGTTTTTTTCTTTGCAGTGTCGTCTTCTGATTCATGAAATGATTCTGGAATTATTTCAAAATCATTCCTAATCGATATTTCTTCTTCTGATGGAGAATCTATAATGACAGAATTCAATGTCAAGCCTAAATTGGTCATTTGTTTGTAAATGCTCGGATACCTGAAATCAGTTCATATTTTATAAAAAATAAAATAAGTGGCTTTTAAATAAAATAAACAAAATAATAAAATTAAAAATATATATTAAACAAACATTTGCATAATTACCTCTTTCTAGTTTTATACACCACAGTTGCATTATTCTTGCTAGTACTTAAACTTTCTGAATTCTTATCATGACCATTATTGTGAATTTTTCTCTGAATTTTTGGTAACTTAAAAGCTGTATCATCCTTATTCAAATAAGAATGAACAATCTGTTCTACTCCTGTATCCTTTATCTTGATACAACTTTTTTTCTTCGATTCAAATTCACTGCACTCATCAAAATTTTGAACAATCTCCCTCTGCAAAGAAGAATTACTGACAAGGTCAATCGAGATATTAACTCTCAATGAAGACTCTGCAGAAATATTATTTTTTTCTTCAGATATAATCAATTTAGAATCTTTCTGTTTCGATGAAGTATCAGAACTCTGACTATCATCTATTACTTCACAATTACAGTCTTTTTGTTTCGATGAAGTATGAGAACTATGACTATCATCTATTACTTCATTTATTATCTTATCTATAGATGTATTTACATTTAGAGATGTTCTACCTGAAATCTCAGTGTTGTCAGTATTGTTCGAATTGTCAATTTGCAATTTATTATCAAAAATCCTTCCTTTGGTAGTTGTTATTTCCATTGACAATATTTTTTTTTGGGAATTTTGTTCATTGTTTATGACATTAGTTTGTTTTAATGATTTTTCTTCAATGAAGGATGAAGAAATTAATGACTGTTCAGTGAATGATGAACTCTGAGGTTGACTTGCAGACACATAATTATTCTTTATGTATGATTTTTTCTTCTTCAATAATTTATTAAATTTATGGCCACAGCTTAGTATGGGACTGCTCATAATTTCGTTATCTAATGTTATACTGTTTCTGACCTTAAGAGATTTTTTTGAAAGAGACTTAATTTTTTCGAATGAATCCGAATTTTCGTTATAGTAAAGACGTCGTTTTAATGTATTTGACTTACAAGAGCTGGACAACTTTGGTGTGTTAGAGGTGGAATTGTTATTGGTTATAATAAAATTCAAATCTGATCCTGCTATAGCTGTATGTTTATTCAAATTGTTGGTTGTATCCACTGCTGAACTATTGATGCTATTATTTTCAAGCTGACTTTTGACTTCGAGATTTAAAGTCGAATTAGCCAGGACATTTTGTGTTCTGAGTTGAAGTTCTGTGTCTTGTAACTTCTGTGTTGTATTCAGAATTGTATCTTTTTCATGAGATATGTCATCTATCTTTGAGTCATTAATTTTAGTCAAAAGAATGTTGAGTTCTTTCAAATTGAATTTATTGTAGTAGGATATATCTAGAAATATTTATTAAATAATTAAAATTAACTCATTGAATATATTTGTAAAATCATTGAAAATATATAATTGGCATTTAAATTCATTTGGAACAAAAACTGTTAAATGCAAAGTTGCAAAAATGAATAAAATTTTGTTATTTAAATTCATTAAATTTATTTTTATTAAAAGTATACAAAACTGTTTAAATTTCAATAAAAAATTATATAATAGAAAATAATTGATATAAAAATATCAAAATATTACAAATATGGCTTTAATATATTGCAATAATCAAAATTTCCCATAACTTATATAGATACATATAAAAAATAAATTAAGAATAATAAGAAAAATAATGTTAAAAAATGACTTTTTTAATGCAGTCTTTCACAATATAAAAAAATGCTCTCTAATATGTTGTAAAAATCTTTTGTTATAAGTATTTATCAAATTTTGGAATACTTTTTTTAAAGATTTATTTTATGTGGCCTCTATTTACTGTAAAAAGAGATTTAACTGTATTTATATTTTATTTACAATTTTCTATTTCTTGATTATTTTGTAATTGACATGAATATTTTATGTCCATGATTGTAAATAATGAATGTTTTGATAATGAATTGGTATACAATCCAATCAGAATAAAAATTAATTTGACTAGGTAACAAATTTGAGTTTTAATTTAACTTTTCTATATATTCCAATTGACCTTCTTCAAGATATAAGCTACATTATTAATAATAAGGAACTAAAATTTTTCGTAAGAATTTTGTAAAATAAAATAATTATTTGTAATATAAATGTTCAAATTAATACACTTTTTATTTATAAAATAATTCAATATTACTTAAATGTTGAATATCTAATA
>JABFOX010000051.1:0-24161 GCA_022817665.1 Axea sp. ZL-2020
ATTTTATCGACATTTTCGACGACGGGCCTGCCTGTGCGAGGTGTATTTTTAACATCCAAAACGCCTGAACGGAATCGACAAAACAAAAATTGCACTTAATTAGCTGTTACAGTATCGGCACCATAAACACCATTCACAGTTTCAGCTGCCTGGCTTGCGTTTTCGCCTTTATCAAAGGAAAAATGTAAAATGTACCGAATTTTCTTTGTTGGCTTCCATTTTTAACACCCTGTAACTCACAACGGAATAGACCAAACAAAAAACAGTAGAAATATTTTTATAGTGTGAAATGTCACCTTGGCAACCAGCATAAATTTGAAATTGTTTAATCGATACTTTACGAGATATCGATCACTACACCCATCTACCGAAAAAATAATGGATTTCTTTTTCCCCAAACTAATATGTATTAAAATTTAGATTTCCAAACATATTTATTATAGAAAGATGTGTTTCATAAAATCTGTGAGTAGAATTTGAGCAATATATTACTGAAATAAAATTAGGCATTAATAAGTTTATTTAATTGTATTTATTTATCCATATTATAGGATATGTTAAAATGTAAATATTTTCATACACTAACTATAAACTTTGTAGTAGCTTGAAAGTTCTGAACAGATTTTGTACACTTAAAAAATGTTAAATAAAAAAATATTCTCTCTAAGTAAACAATATCATCAATAAAGACATTAAAATTAAACGTACCACGGCGAATCATTTTGTCTTCTCAGTTGTTTTAGTGTTAAGCAATAATTATCTCTGAGTTATTTCGAGTAAAAAATCTATTTTCTCTACGATACAATTATCGTATTTAACACTTTGACTTCTATTAACAACATAGAATTTAATATATATTCAATACAAGATGCCCAGTTTACATCTGCGGATTTTCGATGTATGAAACCGAATTGGTTAACAGAGTTATAAAGTAGTATTAAGGGTTTTATTTTACTAAATATTCTTATCACGAGTATATTTGGAATATCACTTAATAGTAGATCTGTATTTTCTATTGTTTTTTTTATCTCCAGTTTCATATATTCGGGTTATAAAAGCTGATATCCAACATTCATAGAAATTATTAATAATTAAGGATTTATTAAAGATTTTATGTAGGATATAAGTAATAAAAATAATATTCAAATTAAATTTTTTATATATAGCTGGTGGATTATGATATTTTGAACATCCCATTTAATTATATAATCAAAAATAGAATTCACTATTTCTATATTATTAAAATATTTAGTGTACTCTCAGTTATATGATAATGATTATTTGAAGTATTTGATTATTCTTAAAAAATTCGAAATAATATGTAAAGGAATTCACTGAATACTTATGAACTTGAAGCATATCAGAATTAAAGAATGCAACATTTTTGAAGACCAGTATGTAAATAAATACGATTCATTTGAGTTGTTTATTTTATAGTTTTTATATGCTCTAAGTTTCTGAATAAATGAATCTTTCAATTCGAAACTACACTAAATTGAAATTTTTCACACGTATTTCTCTTTTGAAACAAACAGATCAATTACATTATATAATATTTCATACATACAGTGATCTAATGAAGAATTTCGTAACGATATACTTTGAAAAGCATTATTTAATTAATTTAGTAGCTCTAGATAATTATCGAATTTATAATCACATATACAGAAATCGTCACATGCATTATTTTAATATATTTTATAATACTATTCAATTTCAAAAGCAGGTGGTATTTTTTATTATATAAAATGTAAAAAAAGTAGATATTATTTGACAGTATAGATTCTTCAATCGTGTATAAACTGTATGACCCAAGCAAATAAATACAGAATTCAATATATGTGTATTAAAATTAAGAATATTAATTTTTTAATGTAAATTATTTGTTAAATAACATTCTGGAAGATCAGTGAATTTTACGTTTTTATTATACGAATATTTCAAATAATATTATGAAAGGTCATAATTTTAATGAAGTCTATATATGTATATCTAAGATATATTAGGCAGGTTAAAATCACCCAAAAGTAATCAAATTTATCGAAAATCGAAAATTACATTTTCGAAAAACTCACAATAAAATATCATCATATCCTCTTACTGAAAGAGAGAGGTGCATACCTCCGATAATTACATTAATAATTTAATAAAATATTTTCAACATTAATCGGTCAATACAGCAATGAACTTTATAATGAATTTCTAATAGCAATTAATATATTATTTCCTGTATTAAATGTATTATCTTTATATAGTATTATATAAATATATATGTATATTCCTGTTTCTATCAATTGTACAATTTTCTAAGTTCGGTAGTATAATTTATGAATTTAATATATGAAATATAAGCATGGTTACATTAAAAATATACTTTTTATTATTTCACGAAACGTAATTATAAATTTCAATAACAATTAGTTTAGTTTTTTAACCTGTATACTTTAATAATATTTCAGTTTAATATAATTGCATGATTTAAAATATTTTATATTAAGATATATTATCTCTTAACATTTTTAAAAATATTTACTTAATTTTACTTTAGTATTTTTATTTAATTCATTTAATTTAATTTTCAAATCTATTACATAATTTCTCTCCATTGAAATTTTTTTTATTTTGTTGTTTACTTTCTTATGTTCTTATCTATCGTTTCCTTATTCTGATAGAGTTATTCGATTTTATTGAAAAGTGATTGATTAATTTATCTTTTCTTATTTGTCAATTTTTTAACCTTACCAAAACAAGTAAAAAACAAATCATGCAGTATTGCTGACGGGAAATTTATGAATATTGACATTTTCTATCTCAGCAATCTAAGATCGCAACTGCTGAAAATTCTAAATACTAGAAAGCGCATATTTCAGTTTTAAATTGTAACATTCGAAAATAATGGGATCCGTCTGGCCTGTATTGATGTACGTTAAGTATAATTAACGTAAATCTTTTTCTAATAATGTCGAACTCAAAAGTCTGGAGAGAGATCCAACTGAAAGTTTCTATGGATTCTCAGAAACTGCAGCAATTTCTTACACGTCACTAGTCGGCTTATTTGTTATAGACGTTAATACAAAATTTTCATTTTCAATAGATATAGGCGTCAATTTTCCCGCGAGCTCGTTTACGGTACCGTGTAAAAATGTGATTGATAATATATGCTGCGAATAGCTCCATCATAACCATAGAATTGTATCGTTATTATTTCATTTCGAAGATAATAAGTAATAAGATGAAATTTATTTGCCAATTTGTAATCATGGATGTAGATAAGCCCATAATCAGTGCTGATTTTTTCGAACATTATAGACTACTTGTCTTACAAATGTAAATGCCACTCTGATAACAGGAGACACAAATGCATAATGTTTCAACGGATTAATAAATACCGTTTGTAAAAATTTACCATCAAATACTTGATTGATTTTCTGAATTGTGTCGTCCAAACAGTGAGTACAAAAGAGTCGCGTATTCGGTAGAGCATCATATCTAGACAAAACGTTACGACATGCTTTGTAGGTCGCACTGTCTCTCTCTCGAAAATCGGTAACTCGTAAAAATCTATTTCGACG
This sequence comes from Axea sp. ZL-2020, assembly GCA_022817665.1. Lineage (NCBI taxonomy): Eukaryota > Metazoa > Arthropoda > Insecta > Hymenoptera > Scelionidae > Axea > Axea sp. ZL-2020. The sequence continues at coordinate 3,573 of JABFOX010000051.1, forward strand.
AGCTTCTTTGGCTCGGAATCCTTCGACCCGTTACACATCTTGGCAAAAAGAAACAGAAGTCGCCCTTGTAGCGATTATCGCGCTTTGAACAAGCAAACAATCTCAAATTGGTACAGCGTTCCATACAAAGAAAATTGTTTTCATTCGTAAGCCAGCAAAAAAATTGCCTCGGCAATTGATCTTGTACTCGCACGCCAATAACAAAAGACGACATCCGAAAAACTACGATAATAGTACCGTTTGGTCTTTATAAGTAGGTTTTTATGCCATTCAGATATGTAAAGTCGCTTAAACGTGATAACGTTTCATTGAGGAAGTAGTTTAAACTCGCATCGGCAAATTTTTGATTCCAAAATCGAAGAGTAACATGAAAGAAAATCTCCAATTATTATTTGAATGTTTAGAAAAATTAACTATTAATTTTTCAAGATTCTTTTTTAAAATCGGATATCATGCATCTCAACCTCTGTGCTGTAAATTTCTATGAACATTTCATTCTTCGATACACCTTCAATTGTAAAGTGAACTTTATTACGGTTTACACGAGAAAATAAAAGGTAAAAATGAAATCTTGTGTGTGCATTTCGTAAGTATGAATACAAGTTATGTCTTTGTTCAGTAAAATATACAATACGAGCAAACAAATCTTCAACCATAAACATTTGTCGATTTTCAATCTGTCGTAACTTCGTTACTCCACAACGTAATGATTTCTCTTTAAGTTCCAGATCAAACCATCATCTTTAAGGCTCTTATACCTCATTTTCATTTCAATCAATATTTTCAGATGCTGCCACATAAAAACTAAAGGCATTTGTTTAATATAATAGAAGAATTTAGTAACTTTGCAAGCATCCCCAGCATTGTCAAAGATTTTTTCAGGATTTTTGTTACTACGGTTTTGTAGAATAATATATTTTTTGGAAAAAAAGTTATGTTCAGTTTTAACAACATTGCATGAGTTTAAAGGAATGCCTGTATTTAGAAACAAATAAAACCACTGTAGAATGATTTGATGAATATTGTACCCTTAATGCAATAAACGTTTTTGATACACTCAAAAACGTATTTGCTTGTGACATGTGTTAGATTCATCTCATCCCACTACCGGCATTATCATTACCCAATATACAGTATGATCGCGTTTTGTACTTATATACATGCATGCACACATGTGTGTAGGATTTTCTTTTCAATAGTGGGTATTTCCGCCTCGTTGCCGGATAACTTCTTGCAGACGTTGCGATATATTAATGCACGTACTTGTCGCATCTTGCGAAATATTATTCCAGACGCGAACAAATGTTTCATGCAGTTGTCGAAGATCAGTCAGTGGTCTTTACGAATACCTTTTACGATCAAACCTTCTACCTCGACAACGCTACACGTGAATCTGATGATCGGAATTGAACAAGCAAAAGCATGACTCGTGAGAAAAGTAAACATTTCACCATTTTCTTTCGATACAATGCTAAGGAGTTCTGGTATACACTGGGGGTTCACGTTTATGAAGAGACATTAACAATTATTTATCAAAAACATCGTTTATAATTTTTTACATTCTACTCTATAGACTTTTATATTCGATTGCATTCACACTCTGCATACAATTTTTCGTAGGTACCATGTACACAATCGCGATTCTGTAATACTGCGTGAAGAGACCATCTTGCATACTCACCGCTGATAGGGTGTGCACATGAGCGCGATTCATCTTTCTCGCAAAAGTCTCGGCTACTATATATCTAATATTTCCAGTGTGTCCAAGAACGATGGATCTTCAATTCCTCGGATAGTAAATTGAACACGCGAGATTCTGCATTTCCATTGCTTAACCATATACCCATTTTCTCACCAACCACTATACCCATTTCCTGTATCACAACCTCTACCTTTTTTACATAACAAATCTAATCTTGTTTTGTTGTTTACTGAAATTTACGCCTTTTTTTCTTAACCATTCCTATCCTTTGGAATCCTTCTCCCACAATACAAACGAACAAACAGGCACACACACAACACCTTGATCTCTTGATTTATCCTTGCACTTTCGTTTCCGAAAGGAGATTGGCCGACATTGCACTCTACTCCCCAACGTGAGATTCTTGACTCACGTGACAGCCAGGACAAGATCAGAATATATCTTTTTAACAGAAGAAAATCTATCTTCTATTAAAAAAATATACGCCAACATTAAAGTTTTCATATGATAATATGAACATTTAATTCATAATAAATGTGTTTCAAAATATACAGAGCGAACACCTTTCTATTGACAAAAACAGGCTAAAATACAACATTTGAAAGAAAAAAAGTTTATTTCATATTAAAAATAATATATAATAAAAATTAATACAGTTTATATCAATAGAATAAATTACTCTTATTAATCTAGCATTACTCGCTGACTGTCATTTTCAAATTCTACAAGCAAGTCACAAACGATGTCACGATAGAAACACACATTAAAATATATATTCCCGTATATGTATATGTATGTATGTATGCATGTGTGTATAATATATATATATATATATATATATATATACCCAGCACAAGGATCTTAATCGTCTGAGGTACTGTCACATAAGCCTTACTGATAAGTTCATTATGGATTTAAACAATGAAATGCCAAGTGAAATGTTTATATATATATATATATATACTATTATTAAAAAATACACGCGTCGCCTTATAAATAAAAAAAATATTTTATAAGATAATATTGCACAAATATGATAAGCACTAAAATAATTAAATTTAATATTATAATACGTTAATTATTATATACATTATAATTTTTGTTAAACACTTTAAAGCATCTTTATCTTAAAGATATTTCGATTATTCCGTAACCTATTTTTAAATAAAATAGTATTTTAATTTATACGGAAAAATGTGTTCTCAAATATTTATGTAGCCTTTATCTACCATTGAAATAGTAATTATAATATTTTAATGTGTATACATAATAATGCGTATATTTTAATGTTTTGAATTATTAGATAAATAACTACTATATTTTCTTTACTTTCGAACCGGAATATTATTAACCATTTGTTTTATTTAATTATACAACATTTTTAATGTTTAAAAATATTTTAATCCTTTTCCGAATACTCAAGAATAGAAATGAATGGTTTTCTAATATTCCAATTTTATTATAATTATATAAATAATTTCCAAATTTTGAAAGAAGATAGGTATATTTAATCAAGTACATTAAAAATATATTAATTTATAAAAAATAATTAACAGTAACAGAATTTGTAACGGTGCATCCCAAGACCGTCCCAGCTTTTATGTATTTCTACCTAACTCCACTCATCTAATTACACCAATAAGTTCCATCACATGACGTCGCAATATCTCACCAATCATCAACTAACCCCGTCAACATCTTCGACACGTCATAACATGTCAATCACCCATCCTTTCATCCACTCACCATCTCTGTATTCGCAACTACCGGTCCCAAACAGCAGAGAAAATCCCCTCTATGAAAAGCTGTGAACCTTTCACGCAAAAAGCGGTATCAAGCGACAACCTTTATCGCTTGTCAGAGCGATAAGTTAAAAGTGCGAGACAAAAGCGTATGAACAATTTTTAAATGGAACAAACATTTAAAGTCAATAAACGAAAATACTTTTATCATTACAGACCGTTGATAAAATCGCCCCACACGAAATACGCCCCGACCTTGTCCAATACTTATCGACACCGATATTATCGATATCGATAGATATCCCTATCATAGTCCTGACTGCGAAATAAAACCAACTACGAGAAACACTCATTTGTATCCCAAGAAAAGTGACGTCATCGCGTTTAAGCGAAGATCACCCGATACACTTATTCCAATCAAGAACGATACTCATTGCTGGATATGTTGTCATGTATAATGTTGCATATGTTGATATGATGTGAATTATTGTATATATTTATTGTACACTTACGACAGGCGTTATACACTTATAAAAAGAACGTACCGAACATTCTACAAAAACCGAAATTAAAATAAAATAATTATCAGAACCAATGCACATGCGCGAAATATTCAAAACTGAAAATAGACAATTTTATTCCGAATCTCGTATATTATTTACTGGTGCTATCAGTATCAAGCAACATCGCTATCTCCTTCAGTTCCAGTTACTCAATCGTTCATAGTGCCCGCAACTCTGTCAATCAGACATAGATTCACGTTCATTTCCTTATTATATGCATGCATTATCCATACCGATATTACCGTCTCACTTGTATTCACACACCTGCAACCGATTAGCTCGATAAGCGTCGTGAGACCAAAATCGACCGTCTTCGTTTTAATTATTCTTCGTTCATTTCTCCACTCTCACTCAAACTCATACCATTTCACAATTATAATCATAAACTAGGATATTAATATTTTTTATTGTTAAGTTTTTGTTAGAATCCAAGACTCGTAGCAAATCAATGCATATCTTTATAATTTATTTTGCATTATTATATCTGTAATAACAGGATAATATACATAATCTGATAAGGGTAAGCTAATAAAGTAATTACTGTTACGTTCACGTGCACACGGAAACAAATAAAAATGATAAAGAAAAAATTATTTTTATGCAGAAATAGAGTGGATTTTAGATAAATTCTCATCGTACAGTGTTAAATTAGTAATAGGATACTTCAAAGCTAAAATAAGAAAAGAAGAAATATTCTACACGAAAATAGGTAAGGAAAGGTTGCATGACGTTACCAATGAAAATGGTGTAAGAGTAATTAATTTTGCAACATCCATAAGCGTAGTTATCAAAAGTACCTGTTTCAAACATAAAGGTGTCCGTAAAGTATCATGAAAATTCCTGGACGGAATAATTTATAATCAAATAGACCATGTGTTAATAGACAGAAGACATCATGTTAAACTCCTTGACGTTAGAACACATAGAGACACGGAATGTAGTTCAGACTATTACCTCGTTATCACTAAACTTAGACTCAGATTAGCAGTAACTAAAAATGCAAAGACACAAGGAAAAGAAAAAAATATCAAATAGAAGGTAGAAATCGTTTCGAAATAAAGACATAATTGCGAAAATGAAAATGACCCGGATAAAATATCAAGCAAAATTAGAAATGACGTTAAATATTCTGCTAAGACAACGATAGGAATTAGAAAACACAACGTAAATAAACTGTGGTTCGATGATGAATATAAAGAAAATCTTACAGAATGACGTCAATTACATATTTTGACTCTTAATAATAACGGTAATAAGAAGGCGCGAACAGTAAACTACCAATGGATCACTAAACAAACTGATAGATTGTTCAAAAATATAAAAAGTAGATTACGAAAAAAATCGGATCATAAATATCAAAATACAAGTTTAAATGTAATAATATTCGAGATACGAATAAAGGGATAAATGCAATTAGAAAAGATTTTTTGAGCCCGTCAGACATAATGCGCAATACAAAAGGGAATACGATTGCAGGAACGGAATATTAAATATATGGAATGATTATTTCAATAAACTACTTAATGTGCGCGAAATACAGATCCAAGAAAAATGTGACGAAATTCACGCTGCCGAACTCAACATAGAACGACCAATGTACAAAGAAGTGCATAATGCGATAATAAAATTAAAAAATAACAAAGCTCCAGGGATTGATGAATTAATGGGGGAACTATATAAATATGACGGAGTTGCAATGAAAAGTAAATTCGAACAACTTATCGCTATACGGGTTAAAGGAACAATAGAAAATGGAATAAAAGAAGCGGAATCAATCAACTATCTTTCGGGTTTTTAAAAAACGGCGATAAAACCGACTGTAACAATGAACAGAGAATATCATTACTGTCTACAAGTTACAAAGTCTTTTCAACAATATCAGTAAAGAGAATCACACCATATGCAGGAGGAAATTATCAGTTTGGATTCTGTCACAATATCTCAATAACGTATCAAGTATTCACAATTAAACTTCTGGAGAAAAAAAATGGGAGTAAAGGGAAAACGTGCATCAATTATTCGTAAATTTTAAAAAAGCATATGACTCAATTAAAAGAACGCGGAAGTTTTTTTAGAACGATTAGGGATTCTAAAAAAAATAGTTAAATTAATACAAATTTACTGCAATGAAAACGTTCGTAGTGTAGACAAAGACTTATCGGAAACCTTTGAAATTCATGACAGCCTAAAACAGGAAGACATAATCTCACCGTTACTTTTAATTTAGTTATAGAATACGTGATGCAATTGGTATTAGAAAACAAACAAGGAGCGACACTAAACGGCATGATAAAGGCACTAGCTTTCGCAGACGATATAAATTTAGTTGCAGACGTGGAAGAGGCATTCAGGAATCTTAATCAACGCAACAAACAATATAGGATTAGAAACGAGCAAAGAAAAAATGAAGTACATGGTTACTAGAAGAATACTAATGTACAGAAAATCGGAATTACATGTAGCTAACTTAATGTTTAAATCAGTTAATGAATTTAAATATCTTGGTATATTTATCATAAAAAATTATGTAATCGATGTTGAAATGAAAGAGAAAGCACATACTGGAAATGTGTTTGTACGCCGTAAACAAACGATTTAAATAGCGTTTATATAGCTCAAAATTAAAATCTAGTTACACAGAACAATAACACTACCAATAATATTATACAGGCATAATATAATTACATACGAAGAAAAACGAGAATAAAATTAGGGTTTTCGAAAATAAAGGGCCTCGGGAAATTTTTAAAACATAAAGAGATGAAATTAGCAAACAATACAGGAAATTACATAATGGAGAAATAGAGGAACTATCGGATTCACCTAGCATAATAACAACAATAAAATCACGTAGATTTCAATGGGCGTGACATGTAGCACGAATGCGATAAGAAAGAACGGTGTACAGGGAATATGCAGGTAGAGCATGTAGTACGAAACCTTTGAGTGGGTTAATATGTGGATAGAAGGTTAATATTAAATTCGATCTTAGGGTAATTAGACGCGAATGTACACCATGGACGAAATTGGCACGAATCTGGCAAAAATGGTGTTCTTTAATTAACAAGGTAATGAATTTTAGACTTCGAAAAGACGTATAAAAAATGAAATGTACTTTATTCTTATATTACAAAATACTCATATTTGAAAAACCAACTCTTGTTTGCCATAACTGTATAATATATAATAATTTAAAATTTAAATAAAGTTATAAGTTTGAAAATTTAGAAAAAATATTCGTTAATTGGAAATTAAAATATGACCAATAAAGAGTTAGCTGTTAAAACATAAAAATATAATTATGTAATAGAAACATGATATCAAAATTACTTGAATAGATTCAACAAAAAAATTTTAAATAAATGAAAATCGGGACCCATCATTAAACGAGCATCTTACCCGTTATAAGACGATGACACGGGTGGACAAGAAGGCGAAAGGGAAGGCGATAATACAAATAGCAACGATTATCGAAATAATATTCAATTTTACTGTCGCGAAATCCTCTGGATAGTAAATTTCGCCCGGTTTGTCGCGACGATTTACATAGAGTTTTAGTGAGCGTGTGTCGTGTGTAATTAACTCTAGGATTTAGTGGTTTTTTTTGTTTAACATTTAGTGTATAGCTAATGCTCACAATTATTCGCTTAGGTTTGTGTGTATGATAGTATATATGTAGGTATGATTTGAATGTGTCGCGTGTGTGTGGAATGAGAAAGTGTATTATGTATGAAGTGACTGAATGGAATAGCTTGAGTGATTCGTGTGTATACTTAAGTAACAGAAAAGGAAAATAATAAAGGACAGGCGGGCTTGTTTTATACAGCTGACGAGTTGAAAAACTCAGTCAGCTATTTGTTCACAAAATGATTCGATCAAATTTATATAATAACGGAGTATCGTCAGATTATCGTTAAACTGCTTGTCGCCGTTTTAATTTCGTTTGAAACGATTGTATCGTTTCTTCAGCTTGTCGCCCTAGTATGCAATTTTGCACTGTGTTCCTCGTTGTGCGCGAAAGGTTCTCTGCTTGTGGCAGGGAAAATTTTCTCTGCTTCTGAGGATCGGATTCGCGACTTTTATAGGATTCCAGTGTAGGAGTTAAGTTGTGTGATTGGTGAACAGACGGGTGTGGGAGATGTCAGGAACGGTGTTGTGGGATTGGTATTGTGACGATGACGTGAACCAGAGTTATAATTAGTGTAAATGAGTCAGGCTGAATGACCTGTTAGTGTAATGAGTGAATTTCAACATACAATTACAAATACAGTTCCTTTGTCAAAATAAGTGAAAATAAAAGAATACTTTTTCAAAACATATTTTTTCTTTACAGTTAGCACAATGAAGTATTTATTATAAATAGTTGTTATGCAAGTCAGTAAATTCATCACATCGCTGTATTTTTCTCTTGTTATGGGTGATATTTTATATACTGGCAACATATTAATCTTGCTTAGATGTTTTGATCTTCCTTGTTTTCCAAATAAAAATAAAACATTCAATAGTGTATATTCATGCATTGTTCTTTTGTAATGTTTTGTTTGGTTCATCCTTTTAAAATTTTATCCAGCATATTTTCAGTCATTTTAAAATTTCTCCATCGGTATTTATTTCCTATTTTATATTGTTTCTTCTAGAGATTTGGTTGAAACAGAATGTTCTCGCTTCATATATAAAAGTAATAAGAATAAATAGAAGAATTTTTTTACACATTATTTTTCTTTTTGGCTCAATTGAATATCAATATTTTTTGATGTTTGTAGAAAATAATATTATTTGAATAAAGATTTTATACAGAGAAAAATATGGTATGAGAAATAAAATATATTTTTCGGAAGATTATAATTTGCGTAAATCTTTTTTACATTGTAAATGTTTTTGTGGCAGTTAATAAATAACAGTATAATTAACTAAATATAAATTAAACAAATATTTTTAATAATAATAATAATAATAATAATAATAATAATAATAATACAAAAAATAACAATAAATAACAATTAGCTGTATTTAATTATTTCACGATATGTGATGTATTTAATTACTTTATGTCAGTAAATAATACAATGATATATTTAATTACTAATATGATATATGTCAGGACGTTTTTTGTAATTATTTTTAGTAAATAAGTAATTTTTAATAAGTTTTATTTTATTAAATTTGTAATTAATTTTTAGTAAAAAAAGTAAATAATTAATTTTTAACTGATACTTTTTTCAATCATTCATATTGTAAATTATATTCGTTTACAAGTACCACAAATGTAACGAGAAAACGTCGAAAACCAACAAAATTACACAACACATGATTGATATTATATGATTAATACAAGTAATATTATATCATCAGTTCAAATAATGTATTGAATATGAAAAAGATAATATTATATTAAATATTAAATTGTTGAACTAATTGAAGGTATCTATGCAACAGCCAGACAAGCGCTTATAAATGAAGAATAATTTTTCCCAGATTGTCAGGCAACACGAAACAAATTGATTAAAAACTTTTTACAAAAATACTAATATTTGTATAATTTGAAGTCATACATTTATGTTACAAATACTTATTTAATCAATTATTTGTTTACAATAAATATAATAAAAACTTGATTTTTCATCGTATTTTTTCAATCAGAATAGTACGTTTTTTATTTTAACCGTAATCTGCTTAGTTATTAACCAATTCGACTTGTTTTTTGTTTCAAAGGCTTTGGCAATACTTGCAATGTGAAAATTTAGCATACGTTTTAATCTGTTGATCATAATTTAATGTAAAATCAATCACGTTTTTGACACTTAATTAAAAAACATTTTATGGAAAATCTTGTACAAAGAACTTTCAGTGATATAATTGCAATAAGTAAATATATTGGACATTTCTCCCATAAAAAAACATTGTAAAGAGCATCCACGAAAAAAACTGTTTCGGAAAACTTAGAATTATATAATTATAAAAAAAAAACATTGCATCCGTAACTTTTATTTATTATTATATTTTTTAGTTATTATATTGTAGCTTAATATCAGTGTTTTACTATTTTACTGTTTTTACTATTGTTGTAGCACATACATATATATATATATATATTATAATTAATTATAAAAAAATTAAATTGAGTAAAATTAAAAAAAAATTATAATTTCAATATTCTTAATTTTAATTTAAGAGACCGTTTACTTATTTCTTTTCCTGAGTGTACTGTTACAATCTAGTTATAAAAATACATTTTATTATTTTAAATAGATATATTAATATTATTTCTATAAATACGCTGTACAACAAATATTTAATAGCAACAACGATTATGAAAATATATTGAATGTGCTTTTATTTTCAAAAGCATTTAACTCAAACAAAAATAAAGTTTTCCATAATATTATTTCTTTTTAATCACTACTCTCTGAAATGAATTATTTATTTCTTTATAGAAGCTTTATATATACTTTTTGTTATATTAATTCTTAGCCTTATTAATCAATACATACATATATTGATATAATTGATAAATTTTACATAAAATGTCTGTACGTCATATTTTGCGTAGTCATAAACTTATTTTAAATTGTTCAAGTATGTCGTAATACAAAATTAAAAGTGTAAGAAGAGGTAGCGGTGTGAGGTATCGTTAACGGCACAACGTTGTTTAACATTAAAATTGCCATAACTTCTAAAGTTTTGTATCGATCAACGTAACGTTTTCAACATAAAACTTTCTCGTACATTAATGAACAATATGGTCACTGAACGTTCTCCGTGTAAGAACTTTTGTAACGCGCTTTTTAATTCAAAGGAGCAGAAAAACGTGTTTTTTTTCCTTACATTAAATTATTATTAACAAATTAACTTTTTTAAAGCCATTTTTTCCCATTTCAAGCATCGATAAAGTATTGCAAGCTTAAATCAAATCAGCGAATAATCAATTAATCAATTAATTAAAAATGTACAATTTTTATTAAAAAACCATGATAAAAAAATTAAGTTTTTATTTTTAACGCTTTCTTGCAAACGAATAATTGATTTAATAAATTTTTATAGCAGAAATGTATGATTTTGAATTCTATAAAAGGTATTATTTTTTTTATGTGATTTAATCAACTTGTTTTTCACGTGGCTCCATTCTTTGAGAAAACTGATTCTTCAATTGTGAATACTCTTGTCTGCTTCTTACATCGAGACCTTCAATTCCTGAAACAGATGAACGTTTACATTTTTTTAATTTTAATTTAAAGTTATGTTTATAATTTAATTTAAGATTACGAACGTTTAAAATAACGTATTAAATGTGTGTGTGTATGCATATTTATAGTTTTATTAAAATTATTATAAAGAAGTGCATGTATAGAAATTGTACAAATATTGATATTCATTAACAAAATTTATACTTACGAGACGTACAAAAAATCTATATACATTCAAGCATCCCGAGAAATACAAATCGAATTTAAAAATAAAATAATACCTTTGTAATACTTTAAAAAATTTTATCCTATGATAACAAACTTGATCCTTCAACCCCACACTCTGTGTAAAAAATTTTAAAATCTTAAATGGAATTTCCATTTTTCATAGCAGATATTTTCTACAGATCTCACTCGGTAGAAGTTTAATTTATTTCTTTACTAGTCTTCCATTGCAATTTTTAAATAAATTTAATAAATGACTTCTTAATAATTCTAATTTATTTAATCTTCGTTTAATAATAATTCATACACCTGTAGTTTCATCGTTCGTTTCGTTGAATTATTTTTAAATATCATAAGCACTTTTTTGGGTTTTTTTTTTTTTTTTTTTTTACTTCGAATATACTTTGAATGATCTATTCATAGTAGTCTGTACGATTCATGGTTTTTCATATTCATTTCTTCTGTACAGGCTTATTAACATTGCCTTTAAAAAATTGTCTGTAATATTTTCGTTCAATTTTCAATAAATAACATTTGATAAATTGCAAGTTTTGCGTTATAAAGTTTTAATTTAAGAAATACAAGTATTATAATGCATGTATTTGTACTGCTATCAAAACAGTCAAATTCATACTGATAAATTTTCAGACTACTTATTAAAAGTAAGAATACTTTCCTTTAATTAATAAGTCCGCCCGCTATATTTGATGCATTATTTCAAAAGTATATAATTTTAAAAGATTTAAGGGTCCGTCCGTTAAGAATTACTTCAATAATGTAACATCTTACATTACCAATCTAATATTTATAAAAGGAACAGATGGAGCGTAAGGACACTAGAATCGCATATCCATTCTGACATCATTACTATTGATTTATTATTCATTCTTAATTTATTAATTAACAAAGAAATAACTCAATGAACTTTTTTATTTTTCTAACATATCAACCATTAAAACAACCATTGAAAAATAATATTTAATATTTTTCCTTTAAAGTTATATCATATTATATTTGCAGAAATTATTATTGAATAATTAGAATGATTGACTTTTAATTTTATCATATTGTGATACGAATTTCAACAATGATATTCAATGTGCAATCTAACTAAGGAAACGACAAATCATGCGACTTTTACGTTGCAATATTGAGGAAATTACTATACTGCACTGGAGTTACTTATTTTCGAGACTATAATAAAATTAATATAATTTGTAGTATTATAGTACACTATTATTTGTTTTTTATAGTCAACAAAATATTAAAGAATAACGATTTAAATTTCAGTTTTTTGCAATGTCTATTTGCCACTTTGATCTTTTTCTCATTTTCAGTTTGTCTTCCATAATGAAATATATAAAAGTATCATAGAAAATTCCCTCAGATCTACTACACGTTGTACAAATTTTAAAAGATTTTCATTTATATTTAATGATTAATTTGATGAATTTTTGAAAAGTCTTTCTATGGTACCAATTTAAAAATTACAGTCATTTTTTGGAAGAACACATATGGTGTTCCTTGCATCAATAATATTTCAATAATTATGGCAAATAAATATAAAAAATTGATATTGTAACTTTTAAATTAGTACCGTAAGAATTTTCAAAGATTCCATCGTTAATTAAAGAGATATAAATGTGAAATTACAAATCGCTTGGAAATAAAAGAGATATTGCACTCTCAAAAATAGAATGAAAGAACTCTTTTAAACAAGAGGCTTGTTTCAATTTTATTATATAACATCTAAAACCTACTAACACCTGGCTGCCACAGCAATAATTCGCCTAAGCTTTACTAATAAGTTCGATATTGAATTATAGAATAAAACGATTTCTCTCTTATTTGCTATACGTATTTTTTATTTTTATTTTTCATGTATTATATAAATTCACTTATTATTAATGCAAAGAACACTATATGTGTTCTTACAAAACAGATAATATAATTTTTAATCTGATACCATAGGAAAACTTTTTAAATAATCATTAGATTAATGAAATATACGTGAGAAATTACAAGTTTTTAATTAAGATTGGATTGAAAAAAATATGACATTGTAATACAAATATAAACGAGCGTAATTTTTCTATCTACTTCAAATGGTTTATCTCAAATTCTAGTATTTTGACCTCTTGTTTTGCAAAAAATCACTTGGAATATTGTAAAACCAGCTTGCCAATTAGTAATTAAATAATAATTATTTGTCATATTATTTAATAATAGTTGTCAACTTGTTAGTCTCTAAAGTATCTAAAAATATGTTTGGGACTATATTTTCAATTACCTCCAATCACATTTACCCATCATGACGCGAATTGAAGTTAATAAACTCACTAAATAGTAATACAAAATATTGCTTTTATTAATTGTTTTATGAACCATAAGTAAGGAAAAAGATTTGTTAAATACCAAAAAAGATTCATCTTGTTACGCAGAACATTGTTTTAAATTTGTTTTATTTTTTTTTTTTTTGTTCATTTTTAATCCCACTATTTTACATTACATTTTTATTTTATAGAGTAATTTTTAACAAATTTTAAACGATTTATTCAAATTTTTAACAATGTGCAGCAAGTTTATTCCTTTAAAAGAATATCTCTTTAAAATATATGGCTCATTATTCATTCTCATATAATTTTAACATTCACTCTGAGTAAAAGTCCATGACTTCAAGTTTTAAATATTCAGATTATAATAAGGTATTGTTATGATTTTACTATATTAGTTCTTATTATGTACGTCTGTTGATTAGTATGGAAAAGAAGAATTCGACTTCGAAAATAGAAAACAAAATAACGGCAATCGTGCGCACGATATGAGAGAGTTAGGTGTCAAAAAATAAGAACGTTCACTGCGATTGATGATTATAAATACAAAAGGAATAAACTATTGTGAATAAAATAATATATGTATTGAAAGGACGAACTGATATTAATATCAATTATTGGATTTGTATATTTCGCCGATTTATTGTAAAATTGCGATTGGGTATGTTCTTTTCTTTTTGTTATATTTTTATAAGTTGTTTGAATTGAATGGTAAAATAAAATTGTATAATTAGATAATTAATATATATATATTTTTTTTTTTTTTATTGTCATTTTTCTCTTTAATGATATTAAACGAGATAGCGAAATTATTCAAAAAATAAAATGAAAAGATATGAAGAATAAAATTTTAACAAATGGCGCCCGAACAGGGACAAATAAAATTATAAATAATTTCATTAATTTGTATGATTAAATTAAATATTATTTTAAATTGTGGAATATTGGTTAATTGGAAATTAATTTTGTATGTTGTTTTGATTGGTGAACTGTTTTGAAGAATGTATGTATACTTAATTGTATACGAAAATAAGAAATAATTTAGAATAATAGATCAAGGAATATATTTGAAAACATAAAATTTCATACAAATTAAATATTGTCAAATTATATATAAAGGTGCGTACGAAATAGATTAATTACATGTTGTATATTGTTGACATGCGAAATAATTGATGTGACATAATAAACAGAAGTTTTGTGTTGGAAATACTGTGAATAAAGTTATATATATTGTACTTCATAAATTATTTGAAAAGATTAGAAAAGTAAAATTAAAGTTAATAGTAAAATAAAATATTAAGCTGTGTATAAATGTAAATATATATCATAGAGTAATGCAATTGTAAATAAATAAAATAAATTGAATTCGCATAAATAAATTGAATTGAATAACATTAGTATAATTCTAAATAATTAAATATTATGGCGTTAGTAAGAACACCGACGAAAAACGATAATGAACAAAATGAAACACTGGTGCAATTACATTCGCCGGTTACAAAAAATAAACGCGGTAGAAAAAGAAGGGATGAGCATAATGATCTTGATCATGAGAAGGATGAAATTCATGAACAGGAAGACATACAAATAATTTCGCAATTGCAGGAAGAAGTTAAAAAGAGTCGCCTTGAAAATATTAAATATAAGCGCGAAATGACGATGTTAAAAAATAATATAGCTAAATTGGTGAGAGAAGAAATAGAGAAAATTAATGTAAGCAATTCAAACAATCCTGTAAGTGAACCTATTATAACTAGACGAGTTGCTAACTTGCGGAACAATGTTCAATCCGAATTGATAAATAACGAAGTAGATTCACAGAAGGATGATGAATTGATTACAATAAATGAACAACAAATACATAGGCCTGATAATTCTAACAATATAAATAATGATGGTCATGAAGATGCTGTATCTAAAATTATTCAAGGTTTTCAGCTGATGAACTTAGATGTGAAAATGCCAAGATTTGATGGCAGTTCTATAATTAATCCGAAAGAATTTTTGAGTAAAGCAAAAAATTATTTTGATATAAAAAATGTAAGCATGCATTTGAGAGTTATGTTAATCGGTAATATGCTGCACGGTATTGCGAAACTATGGTATGAAACTGTTGTATTTGAAAATTATGTTCATTTTGAAAAGAAATTTTTGAAGGAATTTTATCCAATTCCAGTAAGAATTCAATTTAAAAATAATTGGTTGCGACAGAAATATACTGTTCAAGAGGGTTCTTTACAACAATATTATTATAAACAAGTAAAAGCTTCACAGTATTTTGAACCAAAGCTTGATGTATATGAATTGAACTATAATATTGTTCAACAATTGCCGATTCGTATTCGCGAAACATTGGCAACAGTAAATTTCAATGAATCTCGTGAAATTGCCAATATTTTGTGTAATCTGGATCAAGTGAATATGGATAGGAATTATGAAAAATCTAGGCAATTGTATAATGCCAATAATCACATGAAAATTAATAAATTAAACATGTATAGGGACAATAACAAAACTAAATCAGCTGACAAATTTTCGAAAACACGTTATTACACAGACGCTGTGAACTATAATCAAGCGGATCATCGAACAATCAGTATTGATGAAGAGTATCGTCACAAGAAAAACAACGTACCAAGCGGTACTTCTGAGATGTTGATGCCAAATCTTAGTATACCACCACCACGAATTACAAATGTATATAACAATTATTCGGAGGATTTAAACGACAATGCAGCTCCTTGAGTACAGGTCTGTCAAGTAGCTGTAATTATGATGCATTATGCAAGGACCTGATAAATGATGTACAACAAGGCCCGTACGGAGTAATACCAAAAAATAATGGCATTGCAAAAAGTCCACAGTTGTTGATACATATTTTTAATACACCTATTTATGGATTAATAGACACGGGGAGTCAAATAACATGTGTGTCAGAAGTGTTTTACAGATATCTGACGCGATATTATCAAGTCTCTGAATTCCCTGTAACAAATGTTAAAGTCACTGCGGCAATTGGTAAAAAACGAACAACAGTAAAAAAGCAGATCATGCTAACGTTAAATATAGGGGAATTATCACTTACTGCTATATTTCTTGTGGTGCCAAATTTAACATCACCTGTTATTTTGGGAAACGACTGGTTAACCAGAAATCAAGTGGTACTCAATTATGGTCAATCATTAATCCAAATTGAGGATCGAATAATCGATAATAAATATGTGACATTTTCACGTTATGCTGATGAAAAAGTTGTCACAGATAAAAAAGATGGTTCTATTTTCATTCAAGTGATTAAAATAAATTTCTACAAGAATGATAAAGAAATGAATGGTAATAAATGTTATGATATGAATACTCAACATAATCATAATGTACATAAAGTAACGAATGTTTCAAATAATAATAATAATAATGTAAATAATAATTTTGATAAATGTAATGAAAATGAAATTTTAAAAAGTTATGATATGATTTATCTTCAAAATAAAGTTAATGAAATTGATAATGAATATGTTAATGTTGTAAATAATGATGTTGCGAAAATTAATGAAAATGATAACGATGATAATGATAGTTGGATGAACAATAAGAATAATAATAAATCTCATGACGAATTAAAAGTTAATAAAATTGTAGATACTAATATTGATGAAGAATGTTTGAATGAAATTGATGATATTGCTGTAAATAAGATATATGTGGAAAACGATGATGATGAATATTTTTCTGATATTAAAGAATTAATTGAAGATATGGAATATTTGAATATAACACAGAAGAAATTATTTTATGAAATGTTAAAAAAATATAAAAGACTATTCTCGCTAAAAAAATATCCAGCAGGAATATATAAGCATAAAATAAAAATGAAAGAAAAGAAGTCATACTTTTATAAAACGTATCCTGTTCCTGTAACGATCAAGAAATATGTGGATGATGCCATTAAGGAGATGCTTGATGCTGGTATTATAGAAAGATCAACGAGTCAATATTGTAACCCTTTGAGAATTGTAAAAAAGAAGGATAATACAGTTAGAGTTTGTTTGGACGCGCGTTTCTTAAATGAACGCATAGAAGATGATCACGAAGCCCCTCCCATTATAGGTGAAATAATGCGAAAATTTGGTAAGGTTGAATATTTCTCAACTTCTGACTTAGCGAATGGATACTGGCAGATTGACTTGGATATTGAATCTCGACCCTATACAGCATTTTTGTATGATTCCAAGCTTTACCAATTTCAGCGTATACCTTTTGGATTAAAAACCGCAGGGAGTGGATTTATGCGAGCCTTATCCTTATCTTTAACAAATGACTTTGACTCGTTTTTGACGATTTACATTGACGATCTGGTATGGGCATCATTATCGATTGAGGAACACATACAGCATTTAGATAAAGTATTTGAACGTTTACAATTACATAATTTTACACTAAAACTATCAAAATCATTTTTTTTTAGAAAAAGTGTTCAATTTTTGGGCTACGAGTTGTCCATACATGGTGTTCGTCCAACAGAAAATGGATTAAATCGGATTCTAGAATTTGAATCACCCATAAACTTAAAACAATTACAACAATTCCTGGGATTATGCACCTACTACAGACAATTTGTTATTCATTATGCCGATTATTTGGAACCGTTTAGAGACCTATTGAGGAAAGCAAATACTTGGCAGTGGACTGAGAGGCATTCGAGTGCTTTTGAAATTTTGAAAGAAAGGTTTGCTCAGGCTATCACAATACATCATATTAACCCTGATTTTAGTTTTATCTTACAGACGGATGCGTCGGATAAAGGTGTCAGTGGAGTTTTATTTCAAGAAACCTCTGATAAGCACAAATATATCATAGCTTTGGTGAGTCGATGTTTAACGGCATGTGAAATGAATTATACGACTACCGAAAAGGAGTTGTTAGCAATTGTGTATGCATGTAAAAAATTACGTTCACATCTTATAGGCAAAACTTTTGATGTAATAACTGACCACAAATCTTTGACATTTCTTAATAAAACCGAATATCTCAATCCTCGACTAACTCGCTGGAGTTTATATTTACAACAATATTTATTCAACATTAAGCATTGCTCAGGAAAAGAAAATTATGTCGCAGACTTTTTTAGTCGTAATCCTGAATCTAAGTTTATAACGGAAGATCCTAAATATGTCCTTATTTCTTCATTGATGACACCAATATATAATGACGTAGATAATTCCGATTATATGACAGTAATTAATGAAATTGACACAGTGTCATCTTACAAGGCATTTGTAAAGGAATTACGATTATTGCAGAAAAACGATGATTATTGTAAGAGAATTATTGAGAAACTTGAAAATAATCAAGTAGAAAGATTTTGCATATGTGATGGGTTATTATTTCAACAGCAATTGAAGACTGACCGATTTGTATTGTGTGTACCATTTGCATTGTTAAATAAATTGATAATGATGATACATGATTATTTAGGCCATGCTGGCGTTTACAAAACAATCAGTCACATGAAACGTTTTTATTTCTGCGGTGGTATGAGTAAAAGGGTTAAAAAGATAGTGTTATCTTGCGATCTATGTCAGCGTGTGAAATATCCAAACCGTTCAGCTGTAGGGGAATTTATGAGGGTGACATCAGACAAACCAAATGATTTGGTAGCTGTTGATTATTATGGTCCCTTACCAAGATCTAGAGGTGGCGTTCAGTATATTTTTGTCTGTCTGGATATTTATTCTAAACATGTCAAGTTATACCCTATGAAGAGAATTACCACATCCATAACGTTACGTAAACTGATTGATAATTATATACCATTAGTTGGTAAGCCGGTGAGAATTTTATCTGATCACGGAACTCAGTTTACAGCATCTAAATGGAAAAGTGTGCTTCAATCTTTGAATATTCGAGTAAGTTTTTCATCGATTAGACATCCACAAGGTAATCCCTCTGAACGAATCATGAGAGAATTGGGCAAATTTTTTCGAATATACTGCTCAGTAAATCATTCGAATTGGTTGAAGTACGTATCAAAAATAGAAAATCTGATGAACATCACTACTCATTCTGTTACTGGATGTACGCCGATGGAATTACACTACGGAAAAACACCTAAAGATGTAATACAAAAGTTAATTCAATTTCCATCTAGTCAATCACCAACACACGAGAATATTATTCTAATTGCAAATAAAAATATGTTTAATCATATTGATTCGAATAAAAGAAGACATAAAAAGAATAATACTTCCGAAATGTTTGAGGTAAATGATCTCGTTTTATTGCGCGTTAAACATGTTTCGCAATCTAGTGAAAAGATGATTTCAAAATTTTTTCATTTATATGTTGGCCCATATAGAGTGGCGACGTCATATGGTAATAACGCCTATAAATTGATGACGCTTGATGAAGTCCCAAAAGATAAAGGTATTCATAACCATGTAAATTTAAAAAAATATATTAGATCTGAATGATTAGGGTAATTTATTTATTTAATAATTGTTTGTTCAAGCATTTAGTTGTTTTGGACAGGGTTTATACGCTCAAGATCAAAAGGAAGATGGCTATATACGCTTTATTCTATAATTATCTTCTTTTCGATAACGAATGTGAACTATATTTTATTCTTCTTTAGATCTGATATATCATGATTCGATTTATTTTGTAAAGATGATAATGAAAATTGAGTTTCTTTTCATCTTTAAGGGGAATAATGTTATGATTTTACTATATTAGTTCTTATTATGTACGTCTGTTGATTAGTATGGAAAAGAAGAATTCGACTTCGAAAATAGAAAACAAAATAACGGCAATCGTGCGCACGATATGAGAGAGTTAGGT
>JABFOX010000052.1:0-23987 GCA_022817665.1 Axea sp. ZL-2020
ATTAATGTAATAATTTGTTGTTTACAATTTTGTAAGTAATAACTATTCTTCAGTTTAGAATCATAAATTTTTTTGACATTAATAGTAACAGTATATGTTCTACATTTTTATGATCTCAAATTAATGTATTAATTAGAACTTACATAGAGGTGTGCTTTTATGATTAATAAAATAATATTTATTAATACTAACATTGATTTCTGATACATGATAATATACTGTAATAATTGTGGCAAAAATATATTTGATATAAATTAAATCTATATAAAATTTAATATAAATTTAGACTTAAATATTATATGTTAAATTTTTTTCATTTAAGCATGTATTTGAATACTATTACACATTTCAAAATACAAAATGAACATTTCACTTTTTACATCAAAATATTATAAATACTATTAACTATTAATGCTTTTCGTTTTATTTTTAAATATTTAGTTTCGCATCAAGAGCTAAAAGTATCAAGAACAAACCAAAACTCAATGAAGTTATGTCAGATGCTGCACTTCTGAAACGATATAAAAAACAAATTGATATACTTAGTCAAAAATTACAGGTTATTAGTTATTTATATTATATTTATTTCTGTCTGCTCTTTCTTTTTTACTACAATACTTTCCAATTCTTTTTCATTAAGTTTATTTTTATTTCTTTTTTATTTTCATCTCAAATAAAAAATGTAAATAGCTTCTGAAATAATCCAGTTTTAAAAATAAATTCTTAAAAGTTTTATTAATATTAAAATGTTCATATATCCGATAAGAATCCTTTTATTTTTATTTTAATTTTTCATTGGATAAAAAATGGTTACAAAACTATTACCTGGTTGTAATAATGTAAAATCATTAAAGTTAATTACCTTTGAGTACATATTTCCTAAATATAAAAATCATGTTTAATATTCACACTATATAAATCTAATTATCATTATAGTATACTGTCTCTTCTTTGATAACATTACGTGGGATAAATAAAAATATCATTTTTTTGTGATTTAAATTACAGAATGTGGATGATAAAAATCATTCAGACGAAGTTCAAGAAATGGTTAATGAGCTGGAAGAAACGAAAAAAATGAATCAAGCTCTTCTTGAACGTATTAATTTATTACAGAGTAGTATTTTATCAAGCGAAACAAAACAACAAAGTTATACAGGACGTGGAACCACAAAACATAAGACGAAACGACGGCAAACTTGGGCCGCGCCTACTCGTCACTCTTTGTACACTTTACCTACTATTCCAGAAAAATCTCCTGAAAAATCTTGCCGTTTGGATTTAATGTTAGAAAATTGCGATATTCCGCTATCTGATTTTGAATATGAACTATATAACTGTCAACAGAGCATCCTTTTAGAAGAAAATGAAAGTCTCATTTGTTCCACACAAATTCAGGTTTCTAATGTTGACAATATTAATTATTCTACTTTAAGTGGCTGTGAGCTTACACCAAGAAATTCATTATCATTATCACGATCTCCACAGTCACCAGGAACACCTAAATTTTTGCTTCGAGAAAAACTTAACTATACGTTACAAGAGTTTGAAGAACTTAAAGAACACACCACTCTGGAGAAACTGTTGCGAGCTGAGGATCAAGAAAATGATTTACGCAATGAATTTGCTCAAGTCAAGCATCAGATGCGTACTATTCGACAAGAAAATCAAACCTTCTACGAAACTATATGCCAAAATGAATTAGAAATAGATGCTCTAAGCAAACAAAACGAAGAACTGAAAAGAAGGCTTGACGAAAATGAAGAATTGAAGGAAAAGTTAGAAAACATGGAAGAAAAACTGAGCAATTATCAAAAGCAGTGCTTAAAGTATGAAAGTATGATTATGAAAACATCCAGTGACAATGAAGTAATTTCAAATGAAAAAACTGAGGAACTGAAACAAAAGTTAGAATTTGCAGAAAAAGAGCTGACTGAACTGAAATCGTCATTTGACGATAGTAAAATAAAAACTGATTCCAAAGATAAAACTGGAAACTATTCTGAGAAATTTGATCAGGAAAAAGATCAGTTGAAACAGCTTTTAAGAAATGCTCAAGAACAATTGGTATTATGGGAAGATAAAGTTACAGAGTACAAAGAAAAGTTGGTTAAATTAGAAATAAGTAATGAAGAACTTGTTGAAGAAAGAAAACGAGATGGCGCAACAATTATGAATTTCGAGATCAGAATTCAAACTTTGGAGGCAGAAAATAATGTGCTAACCGATAAAATGAATCAGTTAAGTAAAATGCGCCGTGAGAAAGAGGAATTGACCACGAAATATCAGGAGTTAGAGAAGAATGCAGTTTCATTTGAAGAGAAAATCAAACAACAATATGAAGATCTTCAAAATTTGCACAATGAAAATGATCGGTTGCAAGGACAAATAAATGAGTTTTTACAAAAAGAAGAAAAATTAAAGATTGAGAATTTCGAAGATACCATTTGCAAACTTAAGTCAGAGAAAGACTTGCTGAATGAAGCTTTAAAGAAAGCATTGGATGAGTGCGAACAATTAAAATCGTGTATACAATCAGCCGATGAAAAAGCAAATGATTATCAAAATAAAATTAATATTTCTGATAAAGCTTTACAGATTTTGGAACAAGAAAATATATCGTTGAAAGAACAAATAACAGACTTTAAAAAACAGATGTTTGAACATGAACAAAAAACAGAGACATTGGAAATTGTAAATCAGAAATTAAAAAAGCATGTGGAAGATATGGAACAACAACTTACTAATATACATGTAGAAGATTTAGCTGACAGAATAAAACATCTTGAAGAACAAAAAGAAGAAGTTCAAAATAAATGTGAAGACCTAATGAAAAGAATACAGATTTTAGAATCTGAAAAAATTTCTTTGATTAAAGAAATTGATGAACATCAATACCAATTAAACAATAAGGAACTTACTGTAATTCAAGAAATGTATGATAATGAAAAACAGACAGTGAAAAATTTGACATTAAATTTTGAAGAACAAAAATCTACTCTCATTGAAATGGAAAATAAAATAAAAGAATATCAAATGGAAAAAGAAGATATGACAGAAAAAATTAAAGAACTAGAGGAACAAAAGCTGGATTATAAAAACAAATATGATTTATTAAAAGAACAACTTTCTATTACAAAATCTGAAAATTGTTTGACAAAAAAATCTTTAGAAGAATCACTTGGCAATCTACAACAATTATTAAATAATGAGAAATGCAAATCTGATGAATTCAAATTGCAATCTGAAGAACAGCATAATATAGATTGTCAAAAACTTGCCAATCTTCAGCAAATTCTGAATCAAGAAAAACAGAAATTTGATGATTTAAAAGCTAACTTAGAAAAACAGCGTAATTTAGATAATCAAAGTATTTCTAATCTTCAAAAATTATTAAATGAAGATAAACAAAAATTTGAAGAATTAGAAGCTCAATTTGAAGAACAGCGTAATCTAGATAGTCAAGAACTTGCAAATCTTCAAATATTATTAAAAGAAGAAAAACAAAAGTTTGATATTTTGCTAGAACAGTTTGAAAAACAAAAAGATGCTATGAAAAACATGGAGCATAAATTAAACGAATATGTGCAAGAAAAAGAATGCTTTGAACACAAAGTTCAAATTTTGACAGAAGAAAATCAAAGTTATCAAAGAAAATATGAACAGCTTCAAGAGAATATTCAGATTTTAAACACAGAAAAAACTGCTTTTGTTAAAACAATTGAACAACAATTCCATTTTGATAAAGTACAGTTTGAAAAACAGCATAATGATTTTATTGAAACAGAAAATTTATTGAAAGAATGTAGACAGGAAAAAGACAATCTTGTCAGTCAAATTAAAGAATTTGTTGAACTGAATCAAGAATATCAAAGTAGATGTAAGCAGCTTCAAGAAAAAAATAATATTTTAGAAGAAAGATCAATAAAAACTACAGAAGAACAACATTTAAATGACAAAGAATTACAGGATCTTAGACAAACATTAAACGAACAGAAACAAAAGTATGAGACTTTGCGAGAAAAATTCGAAGAACAAAAACTGCGTTTGGTTAACTTGGAAGAAGATGCAGTAAATTATCAAAAACAAATAATGGAACATGATGAAAAAATATCAAAAATAAACTCAACACCTAATTATGTTAATACATGTGTTAAACTAGAAAAGTTCGATTCATTAGAAGGAATGGATTCTGATTTGATGAACAGATCAAAAAATTTGATTAAATGTGAATCGGACCTAAATGCGTCGCCTTTGATTCGGAGAAAAATAGATGATGTTCTGCAAAAGAGCTCACCGCTATCGTTAAATTCTACTAGTATTTTTAATAATGATAGTTATTTTGATAAATTAGAAGTAACTCAAGATGAAACATTTTCTGAAGCTGATTCTATTTTGGAGAAAAGTACTTTAGTGAACGAAAATAAAAAATTAAGAGTTCAATTGCAAGCACAAATTCAAGAAAGAAGAGATATTGAAAATGATATTCGTGATTTGAAACTGGATATGTGTAAATTACAGCAAACCGTGTATGATTTAACTTCTGAAAATACAGAGTTATCAGAGAATTTAAATAAAGAAAAGGCAAAGTTTGAGGAAATGGAAACCAACTTAAAGGTGATTATATTATTTTTATATATGTATTAATATATTATGTTAATTTTAATATTAGTTTGATGCAAATAAGTATAAATTATCACTATGATAGTTTATTTGTAAAATAAAACTCTATTTTATTATAAATAAAGGTACAAACAAAAGAGTATTATATTAAATTGTTTATATATATTGAAATGCAGTGAAAAAGAATAATTTTGCAATTATTGATATTAATTGGAAATTTTATTTTTAGATGATGTGTAATGAATTACAGGCAAAGCTATTGGCAATTACAACTGAAAAAACTGATCTTGAAAATATACTTTTAATAGTCAAAGATAATCTAGGTATAAAGTCTACATCGTTTGATAGTTCAAACGAATTTAAAAAACAACTCCAAGATTACAAACAAAAACTGGAAAATTTGGTAATGATAAATGAGGAATTATCTAAAAATCTCAAAGTTACAATTAAACTTCGAGAAGAAAAAGAACATGATTTATCCAACCAATTATTACAAAGCCTTAAAGAATTAGATAATTTAAAAGATTTAAATTCAGAATTATTAAAACAGCATCAAGAAATTAACGATAAATTATTGACATATAGTGATGTTGATAACATTCGTCAAGAAAATATTACACTTAGAGACACTGTTGTTGATCTTGAAATTCGCATTGAACATCTTAGTAAAGAAAATGAGAAACTTTCAATGGATTTGATAGAAACTGTAGAAGATTTGGAGAAAATACAAAATTCGTCTGATTCTAACAATGAAATGCTCCTCAAAATAAAAGTCTTGGAAGACCAAATAACACAACTGACCATTGACAATGAAAAGTTGAGTGAAATGAAACAGTGTTCATTTGATAAGTCCAGCAATGAGGTAGACGATAGGAGTTTGCGTAAAGCTGAAGTAAAATGTTTGAATCGACAACTAAAAGATTTTCAGAAAAAATATGAACAAAAAGTTGCAGAAACTGAATCTCTTAGAATAAAAGCCAAGGAAAGTTTGGATGAGAGCTTAATGAATGATAGTTTAAATGTGTCTTTTATTCAGGAGAAGATTATATGTATAAATAATGAGTTCGATTCATTAAAAGATGTTCATAGACTATTATCTATTTCATTCCAAGAGAAATATGACGAAATTGAAAACCTGCAAACTATCATTTCAACATCATTTTTAGAAGGAATGAATTCAGCGCAGATTGAAAAAAAAGATAAGATTGATAAACTGTGCAAAGACCTTGATGTACTAAGACACGATTTAAAGAAAATTTCAAATGAATATACAGGCTTTAAATCAGTTTTAGATAAATTTGTTGAAGATAATACATATAATAAACAAGAAATTGAATTTATGAAGAGCGAAAACGAAGAACTGCGTCAAAAGGTAGCGATTTAATTTTATTTATTAATATTAAATATTATTGCTTTTTAATTTTTTTTTTTTTTTGTAAAAATGTACATACATTTTCTTTATTTTTTGTCAGTAAAAATACATTTTTTATTTAATTTTTGTTATTTTATCATGCTATTCTGAAACAATAAAGTGACATTTCAATAATTAATATTTATATGATTTTTTAACAAGTATGTGAGGTTTTAATTTATTAATAATACAATAATAAAACTTTTCATAACTCTGTAATAGTATTATATTAATTAATATTATATTATATTATATAAAATTAATATTATATTATA
Source organism: Axea sp. ZL-2020 (assembly GCA_022817665.1). Taxonomy (NCBI): domain Eukaryota; kingdom Metazoa; phylum Arthropoda; class Insecta; order Hymenoptera; family Scelionidae; genus Axea; species Axea sp. ZL-2020. The sequence goes on from JABFOX010000052.1 coordinate 6,310, forward strand.
TTAAAATTTAAATTTAATTCTTTGTATGGTTTTATTTATAAATATTAATTTTTGTATTGAATTTATATGCAAATATTACAAAAATATTACTCAATACTTTAAACTTTTATTGTATTTAATATTTGAAGTTTAAGGATTATTTTATTTGTAAAGCTAACAATATTACAATAATGTTTATTTAAATATTTTTATAATGTAACCCACACTAGTCCAAATGGTTTTTTAATTGATAGATTTTACATTTTAACAACACAATTTGTATATATTATGATACAAACTTTACACAATTTCATTTATAGAGCGATACAAATTATTTTATATTGAATAATATATAATGTATTAAACATTTTTTTTAATCAATCGTTTTATCTTATTTTGAGCAATTTTGTTTTTTCTTTAAGTGCATAATTACCCCAAATTAGTTCATAATTGAAACACTTTGAATAATCTAAATATATTCAAGCAGTATATGTTATTATTAGTAATGGTGTTGATAAATTGTAGCATTAGATTTTCAGAAACAATTAAAATTAAAAATATAGTACTTTTGTTCTTTGTACATTTTTAATTCTTATTATTAGAATATAATTTTTAATCTTTAATTAAAAATTTGTCTCATATTTTATTTACAATTTTTTAATTATTAAATGACATTCTATATTTATTTTAGATAATACTCGCTGAAGCACAATCATCCACACTGGCCAATGAAAATATAATTTTAAATGATAAAATCAACAAATGTCATGATTTTGAAACAGAATTACAACATGAAAAAATTAATCTCGAATCAGTAGTGGATAAACTAAAGGTAGAAAATAGCAATTTTGAAGATCTTGTAAGTTCATTAAAGAAGTCTGTTCAAGAAATGAAAGAAATAGAATCATCATTGAATAATGAACTTGAAAATCTCAGAGAAGAGAAGGAACAATTAATAGCACGACAAAATTATACAGAATCTGTTCTCCAAGAATACAAACAAAATATTGAAGAATCGGATTTTAGAATCAAAGAAGCTAACAATAATTTAAATATACAAATTAAAGAAAATAACGAGCTAAAAAATCAGCTTACGAAGCTACAATCAGAAGCTCAAAACACCACATTGAAGAATAAGGAGGCAGCTGCAAAAAAAGAATTAGATGAAGCTAGAGTACATATTGTCAAGGAAATCAAAAGTCTGAATCCTAACACAAAAATTTTAGCTGAAGAAACAATTAGTAATTTATTTTCAAAATTACTGCAGACGCTAATGAAAAAAGAAGCTGAAATTATACGCGATCTTCAGGACCAAATTACATCGGCAGAACAAAAACGTCAAGAAGAAAAACATGAAAGAAATGAGGTAGAAAAGAAGACCAATCAGTGGATAAAAAGTTTAGAAATGGATAATGAAAAATTACAGGCGGAGCTGAGTGACTTCGAGAAAAAGAATCATCAGTATGAGAAGAATATAGAACTTCTGAAGAAGTTAAAAACAGAAATAGACACGTATCGGAGTCAAATTGTAGAACTAAATTTGAAAATTGAAACATTAAAATTAAACAATAAAGAGTTACTCACTAAAATAGACATTTTCGAGAGAAGTGAAACAGAACTAAAAAATATCATTGATACAATTACAAATGAAAATACAAAACTAAAAACTCAATTAGAACAAGTATCCACTGCTTATACTAAGTTGAACTCTGAAATTATTAAGAAAAACAATCAGATTGAAAACATTATGCTTCTTTTGAAAGAGGAACGCGAAAATTATTCTGAATATCACAAGCAATTGGAAATCTTAAAACCAGAACATCAAATTTTACAGAAACAAGTTCTCGAATATAGGAAAAATATTGATGAATACAAAAATGATATTAGTAAGTATTTTTCAGTCATATATGTTTATTAAATGAATTTTAAAATTAAATACTGAAGGTGCTGTTATTATTATTAGAATTATTATTATTGCATGTTATTATTGTTGTTGTTATTATTATTATAGTTAATATTATAGTTACTATTACTATTATTATTATTATTATTATTATTATTATTATTATTATTATTATTATTATAGTTACTATAGTTGTTATCATCATCGTCATCATCATTATTATTGTTGTCTTTTTTTTGTTAGATTCTTTGAAAGAAAATCTCATAAAAGTCGAATCTGATTCACTTATTTCAAAAAAGCAATTGGAAAATGAAATTAATAAATTCACCATACTGGACGGCGAATATAAACAATTAGAAGAAAAATATGCTAACTTAGAAATGGAAAATGCAAAATTATCACGAAAAGTAAGATAAATATTTCTTAAATACTTTAATTTAAAAATTAAATAATACGTAACTTAATATCATTTACATTATATGCAAATGAATTTATTAAACATATAAGCATTGTATTTAGAATTATTATAATTAAATGAAACAATTCATCTGTGTATTAGTTTTTAAAAGAACATGAAACATCCGTCTATTACCGAGTAAAAATATATACAAATTTAAATTTGTAATTAATTGTTTTTCATGGGATTTATTCATTTAACTCATTCTGCTATATAGAATTTTTTTTAAAAAACTTCAAATTCGCATCAACTCGTTTCACAACTCACTGTAAAATATTAGTTTTATTTTATAAAATATTTTTCAATAAAAAGAAAACTAAATGAATGCATCTTATAATAAACATTTATTATTTTAAATATAATCATTTGTATTTTTATTTTACTCTGTTGGTAATAAGTAAACAATTTTTTTATTTAAAATTCAGAGTAAACATAAAAGCAGATACTATGAAGAAATGAGTCAATTATACCAATATTTTAAGTGTTTATACTTTTTTTCTAAAAACTTACAAATTAATAATGTGGAGAAAGATCAGAATTTTTAAGTGGCCACATTTTTGGGAAGCCTCTAAATATATGTTATATTTGTTATATACACACTTGGTTGTTATTATATGAAATGGTCATATTTATTTATCTTGTAAATTAGATTAAAGATTTGTTTACAATTTTGTCAAATATTTGTAATATCGTTCGTTTTTGACTTATTATTTTATTCAACATGATCTTCGTGAAGCACCAATTTTAAAAGCATTTAATAAATGACATATATACACATTATGTTTGTCATGTTTATAAATATTTAATTTAAATTTTAAAACGAATATATTTTCTATTATATATATAATTTGAATAGTAAATGATCCAGTACGTTAATATACGAATTATATAGTAAAGCATGACAAAAATTAATTTTAAAGTCATATAATTCTTTTATTACAAATACTTCTTTATACCTTGATCTTTCTTGATTTATGTGTATGTATACATTTTTTTAAATAAAACAAAATACTAAGTTTTGATGTATATATACATTAGAAAGTAGTATTTTTTACAAATATTTATTAGTAAATAAACTGTTTTATTTTATAAATATAAACCTGTTATAAAATAAATTTTATAATATTAAGATTTCTCAAAATATATTACATTACTGTTTTTCGCAATAAAATACACTATATTAATTTGTAATTTAGATTTAAAAATTATTTTAACTAGCAAAATTTCTTTAAATGCAATATATAGACAGTAAAATTTTATTTAAAAAATAAAATTAAATTAATATCTCTTTTTTTCTGATTTTAAAGTTATACACGATCCCTTTCCATTTTCCTCAGAAAATAAAATATGTTATATATTCTGTAATCTATTGTTGTTTCACTTGTTTTCTTAATTTATTAAATTTACAGGTGCGAAACAGTACAAACAGAATTGCTTTAGAAGAACTTGAAGATAAAAATAAAATGCTCAAAAATAATTTAGAAGGTGTTTCAAATCGAATAATCATGTTGCAACAACAAAATTCTGATTATATCGAGGAAATAACAAAGCTTCAACAGAAAATTAACAACTACGAACACCAAATAAATAATTGCGATAACAGAAACTGTAATACGAATGAACAAATCTTAATTCTTGAGCAAAAAATTGAACGATTAATTAATTCTAATAAAGAACTTGATGAAGAAAATACGGATCTCGCAAATATGGTGACCTCATTGCAAGATGAAAATAGTGTTCTTATGTTGAAAGTACAAGAATTTGAAATGGCAGCTGATATCGAAGAAAGTCGTGAACAGCTTATTGCTCGATCATTAAGAATGGAAACTATGTTAACTGAACGTAAATTGCATATTGAAAAATTGGAAAAACAAATCGCACAAGCAGATATACAAATCTCACTGGCAGAAAAAAATGCTACCTCTCTAAGCAATAAGAACAAAGAGTTGCAGGGTAAAGTAAAAAATTTGGAAGATAAATTGGAAATGTTGAGTACTCGAAGTAATAGTCCTGCTTTTGAAAATGGACTGCGACGTCAGCGTAGGAGCAATCAATTTAATCAAAATCGTAATTTAGAGTCAAAAACATGTGAATGTGTTGAAACTTATATTGATGATACAGCATGCGCATGCAACAGTTTGCGTCAACAAATTCGTACTTTGGAATTAGAAATAGTTGAAAAGAATTGTAAAATTTCGACTCTTGAGTTGCAGATTAAAAGCGAAAACTTCCCATTCCAAGAAAAATGTAAGCAATTGAAAAATACTGTTGCTGTATATCAGACTAAGGTAAATGAATGTTCATTAATAAAGATCTAGAATCAAAACTTATGGATATATCTAATGATCTCTACAACAATGTAAATTTATATTTATTATTATTCATGTATATGAAAAATTTTTTAGATAGTATTATATTTACCATATACTATGTATATATATGTATGTGTGATGACTAAATATAATTTAAATCTATATGTATCATACAAAAGGAACATATTGTTTAAATTTGGATTATCATTATTTATAATAAATATATATTTTTTAAATTTATTAATTACATCATTTTACATTAATATTAATGTTACATAAATTACATAAACAAATTAAATAACTTAACTAAAAAAGTTAATACATTTCTGGAAATATGAGAAATTTTGTAAATTATAGATACATTATTTATTTAAAAATAAATATCTCATTAAAAAATTAGAATGTATAAATAATATTTTCTTATAGCTATTAAAAAGTTTTTAGCATACATAAAAATTGTATCATTTAATTATAAAACGAAATTATAAACGAAATATATTTGTAAAATTTTCGAATTATGCTCTATACATTCCATCATTTTAAAAAATCATAACATTTTATTTCTAATTGCACAATTATATATAAATTAAAATTAAATGAGACTTCTTTAATTCGCACTTATTCTAAGATAATTTAGATTGTTAAATATTGATTGATTTTAAAATTTACATTATAATAAAATGTTTGGAAAATTTTTAATTCTCTTTTGCTTCAATATAGAATTCTGAATTACAATCTCAAATTCGAAAACTTGAACGAGCCATACAGACAAATGCTCTTGAGGATTGTGAAGTTTGTAAACAGCAATTAGCACTCAAGAGGGATCAAGGAATTCAGTTTCCAGAAAAAACTATATGTATGACTGGAGTACAAAGCGGAATTGTTGATGTGTGTTTTATTTAAATATATATTTAATAATTATAATATTCGCATAAATAAACAGTACAAGAAATTCACTTAAATTAATAATAAATGTTATATTTATTCATCTTTATCTTTATTTTTCAGGAGCATGTTAAAGTACAGAAATTGGAAAAAGAAAAAGATTTTATAAAACAGGTATGTCGCAACCGCCAAAAAAAGGTAATAGAATTAGAGTTGAAATTGAAGAAGTATATAGATCGATACGGTAATTTACCAGAAACTGTGAAATGAAGTTCCATAATTTTTGTGTTAAACATAACTTGTATTTCTGTATTTTATTATAAATTATTAATTATTATTAATTATATATTGCCAGATATATGGCATAAGAGAGTTATTAACATTCCTAAACATATGACGAAACAAATCTTTCCCAAAAGATGTTTATTTTAACTATATTATATAATATTTAGAAGCTACCAACACCTATGCAGTAATTCACCTAAACCTTGTTAATAGATTCAAAGATGAATTACTGAATGAAAAGCTATCTCTCTTAAACAATATATTTTATATTTATTTTTATTTTTGTTTTATTTTCATAATTACTTTTACAAATTTTTAATTGACAAAAAGAACTCGATATCTGTTCTTCTGAGAAAAGGTACTACATATCTTTCAGTTCCGTACCATTGAACGAGTTTTTAAATCATTCGATAGTTAATGATAAGTTGTAATTATTATACAAAACTTATTTATTGTAAGTTATCTTAGATTATTATGTGATATTTTTACTGAATTTAATATTTTTATACTTTGATATTTCGTACTTATATGTATATATTTATAATGTTAATTAAGCTCCCTTTTGAATGAGTTAAAAGTAATGTATGAAGACTGTCTTGTAATGTATGCTGAACAAATGTAGTAATCACGTTCATTCTGTTTAAATTATTAATCTAGTCGAGATTACAATACTGTATTAAACGAAATTAAAAATATTGTATATTTGTAATATTTTAAAGTTTTTATATCAATTTATTTCCTTTCTCTTTCTATTTTTAGTGTCCAAAAAATAAATATCCTGATTTATATTCCGTATGAATACTTGTTGAAAATTATCATTACAGTATTTTTTTACAAATATTCATAATTTGAGGTCACTTTGTTCACTGACAAATTTTAAAGATTTTGTAGATGTCATAAATATTATTGTAAGGTATTTTATAGTGTTGCAAAAGCTGTGTAATTATTATAATATATTTTATTAATTTAAAGGCTATAATTCTATAATAATTATGCTAAACATACATCTGTCAAAAAATGCCTTGGGCAAATAGAAAAAGCAAACGAAAATAAAGATCACAGTAAAAGTATAACATGTAAAATGTATTGACTGTAGTTATTTTTATAAAAATCAGTTTTTTGTATTGAATTATTTATTATCATATTTACATATTCAGTTGTCATTCGAAATGTAATTTTTGTTTAATATATTAAATTAAACATGAAAAATAAAAATTCAATAATTGAAGCATAGTTCCAAAAATACCAAGATTGCAGTTTATGTATTAACAATTTGTGTTTAATAAAATTAAACACTATGCTAAAATGATTGTTAATACTATCAATTTGTATTTTATTATCTAAATATATAACAATATAATGCAAAAAAAACATTCTTAAGTATTTCTACCTTTAATGAATGTAAATTATTTTGAAATTAAATTTAACTATGTAAGAAATTTAAGTTTATTTTTAATACTTGATCAAAAAATCATTTTTGCTTGAAATTTATGTACAGGTGTAATACAGGACGACTTCTAAATAATTTATAAACTAAACATTTATTAAAAATAACATATATTTTATTCATTTAAAGTAATTATTTATCATGTATCAAACACTTAGAACTCCTAAATAATTATAAAAAACACTATTTCGAATTATTATACATCGTTCTTATTTTATTTTCTGCATCTTCGCATTGCTCGCAGAATTTGACGAGATTCTTGTACATCTTTGGAAATTTTTTCATCTTCAGTAGATGGAAATGTCAATATTTCTTTTAATGCGTGTTGAACTTCAGTTTCATTACGGCAGCCTATACATATCTTCATAAATTCATCTATATCTTCTGCAGTTCTTCCTGGACAATATAGCATTATTAAAATGGCATATTTCCATATAAATTGTTCTCTACGGGCATAATCACCACTTAAAATTAACTGGAATAAGCGTAACAAACTATCCCAGTCATTAACGGCCAGACAATTTTGTAACCTATACATATACAAATCTTTGAAAAAAATTTTGTATCGTTTCATTGAATCTATTTCTTGTAAATTAGGCAAACAAGCCGATTTACCCCTTATATTCACACATTTATATTTTTCTTCAGTATTTGTAGATTTCAATAGTTCTATAGCTTTTTCCTGTGAAGAGAAACAAAATATTAATTTTAAAAATGTATAATTTAATAGAATTAAAAACATGTACATCATTTTTTCGTATACATAAAGGTTAGGTAATTTATCTTATTACTAATATATAATAGTTAAACAAAAAAACTTCAGCATCAATTTTTTCAAACCTATTTATATAATGAAATGTTATTTTTTCATTGATAAGAAATAAATTTCTTTAAAATCAAAAATTATATGCGAGAATAACAATTCTTAATTAATGTATATTATATTTTAATAGAGCAAATCAAATGTTTTTAATTTTATTGTATTCCATACAATTTTTAAATGTATAACGAAGTGGATATTTTCACTTTTAAACATAAAAACAAGCATTGTACAACTTGAAAACATAATGATAACTCTAATTTTATTTAAAATACAAAATCAATAATCAAATTCACACCATAAAATTTAAATTAGGCAAATGTTAAAAAGCAAAGTTTTTTCATTTATAAATTACTATATAAATAATTTAAAACAAATTATATTTACTATGTAAAATACTATTATAATATATTTTACAACAAAATATTGTAGTTGAATTTATGCACATATTTATTTAAATATTCACGCATGTTATAATGTTCAATAGTTTAATTAATTATTTTTAATATAAATTACAATTATTCAATTTTATTATTTTAATTGTCAGACTTTAGAAAATATATTTATACAATTATTTATTATTATATATGTAATAAAATAAAATAATAAATCTATTTGTAATTCAAATTTTTCATTTATTTACATACAATACATACATATATATAATCTTTCTACTAAAATGAACATTTTAAATATAAGAAGATATATATGAAATTAAAAATAATGTGTGAAGTATTGTATATTAACAATTACATTTAAATATTATTATACAAATTATTATATAAAGTTTATTATATATATATAACTTAAAACAATGACATTTTAATAAACAATCATTAATTATTCTCTAGATTATTAAAAATAAAAAAACTGCATTACATTACATTTATCTAATTTAAATGCTAACCTAATGTAAAAATTATATTAATTTTATATTCCTATTAAAATTAATTTTATTTAATTTATTTTTCACCGAACATAAATCTATGTTGCGTGCATTAATTGTTATCAAATTTTGAGAAAATATATTGAATTGACCAGTGAGGTATGTTTTAACAGATAGGAATCATACAATAATTTGATAATGATAATTCACTTGAACATTCTAACTGAAACGGTCTATCTTTTTCGTATGCATACAATGTATATCTCTAATTTATATTGAAATTATCAAAAAATTATTAAAGTAATTTGAATTCAACTAACATAAATTGTAACTTTTAATGAAATACCATACAAGCATAACCTCTAATACTTTATGTCACAATTATTTTATTTAAACTTGTTAAAGAATTATTAACACGATGCATATGAGCATACATTAAATTATTTATTTCGAGTTTAAAGCATTAGATTTCGCGGTAGATTATATTTGGTAAAAACACATTTTCTATCAAGTTTTTTTCGAATATTTATGCAATTTTTTATATATTCTTAAATACTTCCCTTTTAATTTACGGTATGAAATCAATACCTTTCATTATTTTGATGCAGATTCGCATATTGACTATGAATTTAAATTAATGACAGTATTATCCATGTACAGGATTATAAAACAAGGTAATTAAAAAGTATATAAATTAATGTTATACTTACTATGCTTTTTTTGCTTGCTTTGTAAACTTTTTCATTAGTATCACTATTCATTGTGTATTAAAATATTTACTTCACTTTAATTTTAATGATAAAAATAATATGAGTTTTCATACGATTAAGCCGATAAAATATATTATTTTGCTATTGTTAAAATACAGACAATTATTAATTGTAAATTTTGTCAGTTCATAATACCTGAAAGTGTTCTTTATTAAAACTAATTAAAACCATTTAACAAATATAAATTGTTTAGAATATTTCACTTATCACATGTTCAATCTGAGGAGTAGTGAATAACTGTAACAAGAAATAGGTTAATTTTTTAAGCGGGAAAATGAAACTTAATTTTTCACATTAATTATATCGAAGTAATTAAATTAATTGTGATAAAATCAATATTTATATAACTTTTTATGCGTTTAAAATAAAAACTATAGATTACAATAAAGTATTAAATTAAAAAAAAATTATTTTGTAAATTTTTCTTCATTGTACTTAATTTTGACATGTGTATAAGCATTAACACAACTGACATTTTTTAATATTATTATTTTTTAATATTAATTTAAAAAATTATTCATACCTATTATAAATTTAGAGACTGAACCAATATAAAATTAATTATTAAAATTAAAAAAAATTTAATGCTAATTGAACGAGATAATTTTGATTATTAACCATATTATTTAATGACATCCGGTAAATAAAAAAATTTGTTTTGTTTGAAATTCAAATGTGAATTCATATCAGGTAACGTTCAATTAATTTAATTACAAATCTATATGTAGGAATTTATGTGTTCCATACTTAATAATAATAATAATAATAATAATAATAATAATAATAATAATAATAATAATAATAATAATAATAATAATAATAGTAATAATAATAATAATAATAATAACAATAACAATAACAATAATAATAATAATAATAATAATAATAATAATAACAACAACAATAACAACAACAACAACAACAACAATAATAATAATAATAATAATAATAATAATAATAAATACATACATACATACATACAACATACATATATACATATATAACACGCATACGCACATACGCACATACATATATACATGCATGCATATTGAATGACTGAGCTCATTAAAATAAGTGTTAATAATAATAATAATAATATAATAGATATATCAACTCTTGGCTGCTAATTAAAGTAGTTTTTTATACTGAAATCATGGAAAGTAGTCCGCTAACTAGTGACATTCGTAAGCAGGATAACCCTCCGCCATATACACCTCCAACAGCTCCTCCACCATACAGCAGTACTTCAGGTATATAATTGACTTTTATATTTTCGAGGTTAAGTGTTTTTAGTAAAACATTTTAGGTTATGAAAACTTTGTTTATATACATAATTTTAATTATTTACAATAAATATCTATATATAAAATATATAAATATACATTTAGTTATATAAATGCAATTTATGAAATGATATATCATTTGATCCTTTTATCATATATAATGAGAGGAAGTTAAAATTAAAACATAAATTTAATTATATTTACACATTAACATTCATTAATAATTTATTTATTTAAAAATGTATATTGATTTATCACATATATTATTAATAAAATTTGATAATTTTATTTAAATAAATTTTAGATATCTAATTATATTTATATACAAAATTAGCATGTTCAATTAAAAACATTACTCAAGTAACTGTATTGATGTTATATTTGGTTCAAATGATATTTTTACAACACATGAAACATTATGTAAAAGATAAATATGGATGTATTGTATTTACATATCCTAATGGAATATGAAAATCACGTATTTTGGAAAATTTACTAATTTTGTCTCTTTGCGTTAAAATGCAGATGTTTATTATAAAATATGTATATTGAGTATGTTAATGTTTTATATGAAATTTAATTACTTTTCGTTCATACAATAAGTATAAGTAAATTAAGTACTTTGCATGTATTTGTAACCAACATTTTATTGTAAAGTTTATAAATTCCTTTTTTTATTTTTATAAATATTTACATCTAACTTTTTCTACAAAAATTATTACTTTAAAGAAAACTTTAATTTTAAAAAATTGTTAAAACCATTCAAATTGATTTAAATTTTATTTTATTTTATTAATTGGTTGATTTAAATTCTATTAATCAATTATATTATGAATATCATATGTCTTACTGTACATTTAAGTAGATAATACATAACTACATATTCTGAAATCATATATTTTGTAACAAATTATAGAATAATTTTTTAAATTAGATTTATTTCTATACTCATAATCTAATGTAATAAGGTTAGCAATACTGTACAATGTAATTTTTAAATGAGCATCTATTTTTTTTAATTTAATTCAATTTTTTATTTTATATTTACATGAATTTATTTTAAATTAAATAAGAAAAATTGCTAAATACATTTATTAAAATCATTTAAAAATTAATAATAAAATGTTATTAATAATATTAATTAATAAATTTAATAATAATAAATAAATAAAAATAAAATTAACAATAAAAAAAATTAATAAAATGATGTAAAAAATTATGTTTATATAACTGATAGTCACAATTTGTTTTACACTATCATTATATAATATAAATATTGTTTTGAACTTCCTTTTCTAAATTTTCATTACAAAGGAATTTATTTAGTACTTAATTAAATAATTATATATCATCCTAGATTTTAATTATTAATATTTTTGTTTTTGTTAATTATTAATTTTATTGTTTAAGAAATAGTATAGATAGATTACAAATTATATTAATATTATTTATTACATTTCAGAAAATACTTATTGGCAAAGACCACCAGGATATTACCCTAGTAGTGGAGTACAGCAAAATCCAGGAAATTTTGTTCCATCATATGGAGCAACACAATCAACAACTATTTATGTACCAGATATTATTTTAGTTGGTGCTTGTCCAGCTTGTCGAGTAATTTTGCTATATTTAATAATTTATATTTTATTAATATATTCAAAATTTAATATTTACAAAATTGCATTATTATGTATAACTTTAGGTAGGTGCATTAGAAGATGATTATTCTGTTCTTGGACTCCTTTGTGCTATCTGTTTATTTCCATTTGGACTAATATGTTGTCAACTGCTTAAGACTAGACGTTGCTCACATTGTGGGGCATATTTTGGTTGAAATATTTAATTCGAATGATGTATTTAGAAATGGATTGTTAAAATCAAAAAACATATCTTTTATAATTACTAAAAATTTATCTGTATTATATTAATTTTTATCAAGTAGCGTTATTAAAATATAGTTTATAAAAAATATTCTATTGATAATGAAAGTGCCACTTGTAATCTTATGAGACATATGTTAAATACATGAATTTCAGCGTATAAGTAGAAATAAAAATATAAAAAGATAAACTTCTGATTACATTAAAGTAAAGTTATAAAAAATAATTTGATAATCTTCAACATTTTATTTTTTTATCATGAAAACTTTTGTATATAGAGTTATTGTTAATATGAGACATTTAATGAAAAAGTAAATTTATTTATTTATATATATACATATAATAAGAGGAAATACAGGAATTTCTATGTTACAATTTCTGTAACAAGAAATATAACTAATTAGTAATTTTTCTTTAATAATTTAAAGAATTTAAATAATTGTATTTTACATTTAAGTAAAATACGCAAATATTTTTATGTGCAATATAATTTGTTATATCATGGAAATGAAAGATATATGGAAATGAAATATATGAAATATATTAATTGATTTTTTGATCGATTTAACTGACTTAACAATAAATATATTAATATTAATAAATAATAAAGACATATTAAATCAGTTGAATCGGTCAAAAAACAAATTAATATATTTAAAATATTTAAATACTGACGATAGTAATAAAAATTAAAATTAAAATAATATAAGCATATCAAATATAGTTAAATGTATATTCATTACCAAAATATCGAAGCGTATATTTAAATAAGTACTTATAAGAATAAGTTATTTAATACATTCCATTAGAGTATAATTTGTTAATGTTTTGTTGTAAGAATGCCAAATATTTTTGCGTTAGAAGCAATGTGTAAAATGAAAGATGAATCTGCTGTTATTCCAGTTTCATTCGCTATAAAACAAATAAATAAATATTTTATTATTCATAAACATATGCGTTGTTACTAAGACGTGATTTCATCGCGTCACACAAATTCGTTCATTTTCTTACGAATAACACGCGAGAGCAGAATTATGTCAAGTAGCAGAATAAAAACGCATTGAGCGACAGTCGCTACACTGAAACATTTAGTTGACCCGAAGGTTTTCTGCAATGTCGTTTAGCACCTCGTGCTCGTTCAGGTGTGCGTTTTACCACATCAAATTGGTCATGTTTTGTGCAAGGCCGCCTCCCCTGGTAGGGTTCATTATCCCCACATAAATTTATAGAAAATTATGCAATTGACTAATACATGCTCTTAAGTTGAAGTTATTTACAAGTCCATAATTTGCTTTTAAATATAGCAGTTGTCTGCCAGTTTTCTGCTCTACAACTTAATCTTCTTAAGCGAACGGTTAAGTGGAAATTTCCTAGCGAAATTTATGCCTGGCAAATTCGACATTTTCGATTATCTCATTCTTTTGTTCGTTTCATTTTTTCAATAGAAAAATATCATTTATTAGATAATCCATTCAAGGTTTTGTACTTTTATTTTAAAAATGCTCTACTTTTAAAAAAAGACGGTTTTTATTACTTTTTAATTTATAACAAAAGCAAGTGTAAGAGTGATCACATAATATTTGAAACTGAACCATTTGCATAATTATATTTTTTCTTATTACTGAATTGTGATTGATTGAACGAATCCTAATGTGTTTGACCTTACTCCAAATAATGAAAATTACTGTGAATATTACATCTTTGTAATAGCACCAATAACTTTCACTTCCATGTTCGTAATTCTATTATAAGTTTTGTTACGTTTGATTTAACTTAACAGAGACAAATAAAATAGTGCGATTGAAAGAGCAATTTAAATAGCGTACTTTTTTGTATTGTTTAAGAAAACCGAGATAATGTTTGAACATGACGAATATTTTGAAAGAAGACAATTTTTTGGGCAAAAAAATTACTCAAAATAATGGGTAGTTAATATGATTCAGGAAAAAATATAGTTCACGTGTAGGTATTATGGAAAAAATGTGCAGCTGGAATGTTTGATATGCCGTGTATGTGAAAAGTGTATTCAGCATGTCATTTTGAAATCAAGAAGTCATGACGTCATAAGAGGGGATTCTTAAGAATCCTGTAATATTTTTTATATGGTATTTTTGTTACATATATTTTCAGAAATGAACACATTTTGATACAATCGAGAAACGCAAGTTGTTGATTCTTGTATTTTTTAACATCATATGGTTATTATATACAATGTCGTGCTTATCTATGTATAATATACGCACGTATGTACATATACGTACATATGTATATACAGTACAATTTTTATTATATATTTGTAATTAAACAATTAAAGAAATATTTGTAATATGAAAATTTCTATTACGTATTGCACATAATTCCTCTGAACTTAATGTACGTGATTATAATTTATTGGCTTATATAAATTACTATGTGTTATCTATTTTAATACAACAGTAAAAATTCTATCATAATAATAAAATATTTTATGAGTTAATAAATAAGTTTGGTGTTAAAAATTGATTTGATAACGAGAACTACTTCAAATTACATATTATTCAATATTAATCTGTAAAAAAATAATTGTACGTCGATATTGTAGTATTGTAAGAATTAAAAAACTATCATTTTAACAAAAGCAGAAAAAATTATGTTTGAGATTTCAACAAAATAAGTTCTTTATTTGATTATTATATTATTTTGTAATTAATCATAAACTGCAAAATTAGAAAGTTTACTATAGTAAGTAGGAAGAGCTGCTAAAATGTAGATGAAGTTGACAGATCTATTTTACCACCATAATTACAGTTACTTGTAATAAAATTTTCTGAATTCTTACCAAAAAAGAAGAGTTTAGTCATAATTTGGCAATCATTTGTTTGAATAGTGCAAGTAATTGATTATATAGATTATGGTTGTCAGACAAACACGTTCATAAATAATACGTAATATACAAATTAAGGAGCAGTTTACTGAACACAAACACAAAATTATATTTTCTATATCATAAATAAAGGTTTTATTTTATTAATAAAGTCATAAAGAGAAAATAATTTTCTTTGTCGTTTATTTACTGTAGAATACAATATTTAATTGTTTTGGCCTTTGTAGAATTAATGAATAAATAACAAGGCAATGTTTTGATAAGCGATGAATATATTTAAAAAATTATTTCCCTCAAATAATAAAGTATTCTTTTTAATTATAGAAATTGAGAAAAACAATTTAAAATAATTATAAAGCTATGAAGAAAACCGACTGAAATTAATTAAATATTGTAAATTCTTTAAAACGAATAATTCATGTGATAAATTATATACATCATTATAAAATAGAATAAAGAAATACAGTTTGAAATATATTGAAATACGTATTCGATAGTACAAATGTTAACGAACTGCATAATAAAATTTGATATTGTTGTAAAGAATAACTAAATTATTATTATGCACGACCTATAAATTTAATAACATGTATGAACTTAAAGGCAGTTAGCAATATTTATAATATCATAAAAATCTATGGTAAAACTATCGGACTATTATGACTAATATTTATATGTAAAAATGCATTATATTTATTTTATATGAAGTCACCTTAATGTAACGATGTCAGATCTTACGACAAATTTATCATCATATCTAGGATATAAAATTGATATGCTGGTATAGTACCAAACTTTATATTAGATCCATCGTCAAATCAGATATCAAATTCAATATCGGATATATCATTCAGTCAGTTTAATATTTGAACTAATAACAGATTTAATGGTAGGTCTCATTTTGTCACTTTTATAAGAGAGTATTTCATATTTATTTGATAGTATTCCATCCACGATGTGAGTATAATAAGATATAATCATGTGAAATGAAATAAAATGTCTGATTTAAGTTTTTATTTGGTATTTAATTAGAAATCATATTTAATTTAATATCGGACAACAAGTTTTGCATAATTTTTCAATGCAATAATATCGCGTATGGAGCAGGAAATGGTAACAATCTAATAACAGTTTCAAAACAGTTTGATAGTACAACCAGACTGCTGCCAAATAGCAAAATTTACTGTTTAAAAATAGTTCAAATATGGTACTTTAAAATTTATATATAGTTCATATGTATATGAAGAAAAAATTAGACTACATTTTACTATACATTTATTTATAATAAATTTTACTATAACTTAAAATAATTTATAGTACAAACGTACTGCTATTATATATACCTTATTGGTAATTTAGTATTTGTTGCCACACATTATTAAATTTAATTTTAAATATGACGTATATGTCCAACTTCTCTGAATTTACAGTAAGATTTACTGTAAGGTTTTTCTCTGTCTGAATATCTGAATACTTGGAAAGATGAAATAAGTTTTGGTACCATAATATATATAATCATCTTGACTGCATATGACTATATGTAACATTTATGATGAGCTATACAATTAATTTCGAAGGAAATCAATTGTGAGAATCTATAAAGAAGAGAACGAAGACTCATGGAACGCAAATGATTATATTTTATTGTAAGGATTTGAGAATGCAAGCTGAAGAAACCTGAAAAATTACTAAATTAACATTAAATTGTAATATCAGAGGGTTGATGTCCAAATCGTCTGTAACAGAAAATTATCAAAATGACATGACATTTCTTGTAACTCATTTCATTGTGTTCGACTTGATTCCTAAAACGTCATCAATGAAAATCCGAAGAAGCAATCAGTTTAGAGAATGTGTGGAAATCTGTGAGAAATTTCGATTCATTGACGCAAATTGAAGAACAGGAAG
>JABFOX010000053.1:0-23972 GCA_022817665.1 Axea sp. ZL-2020
CAATAATGACATTTCATTTCAAAAATGTTTACTAAAAAGAAAAAAGAGAACAAATGTTGAAAAAGTGAAAATATCTAAATAGAGTTTATATTGAATAGCAATGCCTGAATATTTGCCAAAAACAAAGCTTTTTTTACACAATTTTTTTTGTTTTCAATTCAAATTATAAAAGAGTGATGATATGATATATTTATTCGAAATTTGCAAAGCAAAAATGTTGTCAGGTCAATTTTTTTGTATACTGTAGAGTGTAGATGCAAAGTAAAATAGCAAAAAAAAAATCGATATAAATTAGCATTGATTTGGCAATGTAAAATGATACCATGTAAATGCAAATAAAATGTTTGGCTTTTTGTATACAAAATAAATACGCCATCAATTTATTCATAGCATAAAACTAATAGTTTTAAACATGCATTTCACAATAGAAAAATCATGAATCATTAGTTTTCACGCACTTATTTGACAATTATTTTCCAATGACATCAATACAAAATACTCAATGTTTACATTACCAATAAATATTCGTATACTTTATTTTAATAATATTATACACAAAATTATAAAATAGAGTCATAATAGCATGTTCAATAATAATTACAATATCCTTAAACTAAATTTACGTGAAGAAGTAATGTTAGCATAAAGATATTTACATTTTATCCTTCCATTAATATTCTTATATACAAAGATATATTGCATTTAAACATTTCGATTTAAAGCATATGAATATTACATACATAAACATTGCGTTATTTCATTTTATAAATTATATTTAACTTGTTTATCATATTAAATTTTATTTATGATTCTGTATATTTATGATATTGCTACATATTGTTAAAATATTTTGAATCATAAATAAATTCTTTGATCGTAATAACCATGAAATACAAACTTATGGTATAAATGTTTAAAAATAATTTAAGTAAAGAAAAAACAAGTCATGTGATAGTAAGCAAATTAATACAAAAAACCAAGGATATTTTTAAAAATAAAGAAGAATAAAGCAAGCAGAATGGTTGAAATGAAAAATGAAGTGTAGATTTATGAGAAAACTTGTAAGATATTTAAGGAAAATTTAAGGAAATATTGATCAGCGAATTCATCCCCAATAAATTAACGGGAATAACAGGTATATCATTATTATTCAAATAATACAAATTACGTAAACAGTAAAAAGTATATAGCAATAGTTCATACGTCTTAAAGAATAGAATTCGATATTTCATATAAAATAATGAGAATGATATCAATGAAAACTGAATTCAACAGATAAATAGAATATGTGGGTAATGTTTGATGTTACAATATTTATTTTTATAATATCGATAAAAACTGTAATAAATTTAAAGATTAAAAATAAAGAAATAAACATCAACTCATTTATGAGATTAAGAAACGATATTTGATAATGTAGATGGGACAATATATGAATACAGCACATAAAAAGTATAACTAAGTAAACGAAAATAATAAAGCGCGTAAATTAATTGCATAAAAAATGTAAACTGAAAAAAGTGTGATTAAAACTATAATTATTCTTAAAATAATTATCACATATATTTTTTATGTAACTAACTCATAAGAATGGGTAAAAAGTAAATTCAGTAAAATACCAACATTTTGTTACAATTGGAAAATGAAACTTAAAAACGCGAAACAAAATGTTGTTTTTAATAATAAAAGTAAAAATATTAATTTACAGCTGACTCGTGGATATAAAATATTTTATATATTATAACTAGTTATAATTCTCGCTTGATAATAATACTTATGTTGGGAAAATTAATACTAAAATTATAATAATAAAGGTTTCACCCACATACATCAAATTAATAAAATAATTAGTTTAAAAAAGTTTTAAAAGCGTCAAAATAAATCGAAAATTATTAAATAGTGAAGTTATGTCAATTTTCAGTTCATTGCTGTTTTCTATTTCACCTTTATAATGAGACAAAATTGTCAAGATGATTTAACGTATAAAAATAAGAACTCAATTTTATTGTTAGACCAAATAATTTAAAAAATAAAAGAAAAAAAAGTCCTTCGTTCTCTTCTGACTGTAAAATACACTATAATTACTGTACTATGAAATAAACTTAGCATTACAATTTGTATTTACATATCATTATATAATAATTAAATATCTATAATTAAGTAAAATTACTTGGTTTATCGTTTTCAGTTACTTGGAGATAATATTAAGTGTAAAATATTTAAAAAAACATAATGATACTTTGTTCATTATTAATTACTAATTTTTTATGCTTCTTTAAAAGTAAATCAGAGTTCGAAGGCCGTTAAATGCTTATAAAATTAATTAAAACATTATAATAAATTTAATTTGGTATTTATATTATTTACGTATAAATTATATTATTATATATTAATTGTATCACTTTATTTTCTTTTTTGTACCAATAGGAAATGTAATTAATACTTTTTTTTTATTATATATATAACTTATTTAAATTTACAAAATAAATACCTGATTGTTATAAATTAATAATATTTAGATCTTTATTTTTTACATTTGAATAAGTTTTTTTTAATTATAAATAATTGTTAGTATAAAATAAAATTAGTTGTTTTTTATTTTAAATTATTGACCATAATAACAGCAACTAATGCCAAATTAGTTAAAAATGTTTGAAATAAATATATTTTTCGACATATTTAACGTTTAATATATTTATTAAAAAATTTTACGAATAAAAATGGAACCCAAAAGTTGCGGTATGGTATGAATTTTAAATATTTTATCATCAACATTTGAAAGAATTAATATATAATTTAGTAATAAGAATCATTTTAAATAGTTTAATATTTAAACATTTATCAAAATAAAGTCATTATTTGCTAGTTAAATCATTTACATTTAATTAATGGTACTCATATCACACGGTGTCATTGATAAAAATTTAAACACGGAAATACTGACAGAGTGGATGTAAGAAAAAAAATTTTAGAGAATCTCTGAAATCTCTCAAGAAAGCAATATAAGTGCATGTTTTGTCGCGTATTTAATAAATACAAATATAAATTTAGTCACAATGCAAGTCCATCTTAATATTTTTATTTAAATTCATCCACTAAAATTGAAGCATGATAATTTTACAGTTTTTCAATTACAGGCAGACTTTTTTTTCATTTTTTATCAACCTAAAAAAATTAGTCAGCAATTACTGACTACAATAATGACGGATTTACATTAATTTTATTATTTACATTAATTTAGTTTGTTGTGTTAAAAAATATTAATTTACAGCTGACACGTGGATATAAAATATTTTATATATTATAACTAGTCATAATTCTTACTTGATAATAATACTTATGTTGAGAAAATTAATACTAAAATCTTGTTTTTGCAATGTCAAAAACTTAAGTAAGTAACATAAATTGATTTTTGCGTAAGATTTGATAAAACTAATATTCCCTCTCATTGTATTCATATCACAATATTTAATATCTAGGTCCCAAAATATCATTCATTTGATTATATTAAAATATAATTCTCGAAATTTAGTAATTTAGTAATGCTGTCATAATAAAAACTTCTGTTATAGTAATATTAGTAATGTACCACTAAAATGTTTTGTTTGTAACCATTTGTATAGTTGTAAAAATAATTACATTTTATCTAAAACTAATTTTTATTAAAATATCATTTGATAAAAATTATAAAAATTTCACTAAAAACTAACTTATGTGTTTTTTTATTGTATATGGAATATAATAAAGGTATTAATGTTATATTATACTATATTATATCATATTATTCTATGTTATATTATACTATACTGTGTTATATTATATTATATTACGGGTACGGTATGACTGCTATTTGCAATATATTAATATATACAATATATAATGGATTTGTTATAATGTGTGTTTAAAATGTGAATACTATATCCGATTTATTAATTATACTATTAAAAATGTTTAAATTTAATTAATAAATTAAATATTTTAAATTTTATACCAAATTCTTTCAGCTAATTCTTACTAAAAGCAATTTTAATGCCATTATAAGAAACATAATATCTTATACATTTACCATTAAATATGTCACTTATTGCATAAATAAAATTTGAAATCAAAACCATTTTTATGTATTAAAATCTATTTTTACTTTTTTACATGTGTTTAATTTTTTAAATATAAAATTTAATAAATAATTAAATTATTTATTTTATACTATTTCATGTTTATCACTTAAATTAAGGTACGATAACATTACTGAAACACACATTTTTAAATTTGACAAGTTTCACTAATCCCTCATTAGTGTTGCTCTAGCAGCATTCCTAAATCACAAATAATCTAATTGTAATTTTCACTGGAAAAAAAATTACAAAATTAGCGACAATACTAAAAAATGAAAAAGAAATACATGTTAGAATACTAGATGAAACATTTCTATCAACTTTAATTGTTTAAATAATGCAATTCGATGAAATATTTTCATTACTTTGAAACAAAAAATCAATTTTCACACCATCAACATATTTTTGCTAAAGCTTGTGATAAACAATAAATAAAGTTTACTTAGGTTTATATATTGCTAATTAGTAATTTCAAACATTTTTATATCCTAATTTTAATATTATTTCAGATTTATAATAATTATTCACGTTTTCTCCAAGTTTGTCAGAAAATATTCTTGTAAATGATACTTTTACATAAAAAATTTCAATTAATTTAATTTCTGAATTTTTTCAGATTTTCAATTTACAATATAAATATTAATTTATAATTTAATTTCTAAATGTGTTTAAAAATGTGAATGATTCACCAAAATCAAATAAATAATTTTGTACATAAATTATAAATCAAATAAAATTCATACATAACAACAATGAAAAAAAGATAGAACACATTTGCAAAAAGAATATTCAAAATATAATTATCTTTTATTTAAACGTTATATATCTATTAGTAAACAAAACTTACATAATTTTGTAATACCCTAAAAATTTATTAAAAAAAATATTGATTCCAAAATTTATTTTTTGACAAGTTTTATTATGTTGAATACATTATTAACTTATCTACATTACATTGATTATTCTATTTTATTTAAATAATTGAATGTAATATTTTTTTATAATTTCCCACGTTAATAATAAAATGTTAGCAAAATATTTAAAAAGGTTAATAACAAAAAATTTTTATACCATAATTTACAATCGTTAAATATATTTATCTGTAGACATGAAAAGTCATTGAGAAAATATAAGAAACTTAATGTTTTACAAAAATCACGTCTTCTGATTGAAGGAAATTACGAAAATACTCTCATAATTCTTCTTGATAAGAAGTTCGATTTTTAATCATAAAATGAAATTATAAATAATAACATTTAAATCTTTCCAACTTTACATTATATATTTATGTCGTTTAATATTTGCAATAAATTAATAATTAGATATATAAATGATAGTATAAAATGTTGAAAATTAAATTTTTCATATTAAAAAGCAATACTAGACTGTGCAAATACTTTACCAATTCTTAATGCAACAGAACTCAAAGAAATTCATATGGTATATAATAATCTAGATGTACTGGGAAAAAGTTTTAGCAAAAATTGTTGAATTGGAAATTTATGACGAAATAAAATTAAAGTTCTTAAAAAAGTACTAATAAGTTAAAAAAAAGTGTTAAATTATTTTTTAAAAAATCTTGAAATTACGTAAAACTTATTTAAAAAATAATAAAATTTGATCTACTAATAATTTTATCAATTTGATATAACTGTATAATTTTTACTTCATATTTTTAGCTTTTAACATACAAAAATGTACATTGAATTCGGTTTATGGAAATGTACAAAAATAATATATATATTTTGGACCTATTTTTTTAAATTAATTTAACATTAACGAAAATGTTTTATAATAAATAATGTATTAACTGTTCTTCTGATATTTATATAATTTATATACGTTATATACAACATTCTTTTTAAATTGCAGAGAATAAAAATATTCCACACGTAATAACAAACATACTTGTTCATTGTTTTTAATTATTCACTTTTAACTGTTTCAAATGAAAAATTCAGTTATCAGTTTTGCCATAAAAATTACATAATACGATTATTTATCAGCAAAATTCAACATTATTTTTATATTTAATTAATGGCATGTTAGTGCAACTAATTATTGTTACTAATTAATGGTTAATAGTTTTTAATATTTGTGCTTATGCAGAACATACTTATTGGTATTGTACAGTTCTTGTATAATTAATTATATTGTATCAATACTTGTTATGTAAAATAATCAAGCAAGAATAGCACTTAATCATAAGCAGCGTACACTTAGAATAATAAATAGTGTAAAACAAACTTCATATATTTATTATTATCATATAGAATTTTTATATAATAATTTGCAAGAATAAGATATTAAAATAATAATATAATCAATTAATAGAAATAAAATAAAAAAGTATAATATATAAATGTGCAATTAATTTTGAATTATCAAAATGTGAATCAAAATGCCATTAAGTATATTAATTAAATTTATCAATAAAAAAATTAATCAGTGATAGTTAAGCATGAAATCACATACGTATCAAAATGTATATAAAATTGTACATTATAAGGCGCCACTAGATACAAAAAAAGTGTCGTAATAACGATTCAATTGTCCCAAATTAAATGACACCGCACTCGCACTAGTTAATTTTTATCTTCCCCACTCTATATAAATAAACACTATATATTGTTCTTGTCTAGAACTAAAAACTCATTTACAGTTTGAAATAGAAACATATCAGATAAAAAAATGAGCAAACTGTTTTTGATTTTGTCATTGTGCGGAATAGTCTGTGCAAAACCTGTCACGAAACAGATAGTATTTAAAGTTTTTAAATCAATACAACCAGTGTGTGTACTTTTAACAAATCCAGACTTATTCATGTGTGAGCAAATACTAACACCTACAGATGAGAATTCGGTTCAACTAAATTTAAAAAAAACTGGCGCGATCATTTTTAATAATGATATTTTAAGGATTAAGAAAATGAAAAAAAATGTACAAGCTTTAAATACACCTTCAGTTATAGTGCGCAAAAGTATCACATCAAATGAAATGGCTTATATTGTGCCTACAACTTGCATACCTCAAACAAGTTTACCTATATGCACAAATTCTGACAAAAAAGAGGTCAGTATGAATTACTATATGTATTAAATAATAATTTCTTGAATTTAAATATTATTGATCAAAAAGTTTTATTTTATTATATAATTATAAATAATTAATGAATTCAATATTATCAATAAACATTATTATAAGCTAAAAATTAAGACTTAAATTGCATTATATATTTGTAAATGTAAAAATTAGAAAATTTAAAATTTTATTCATATAATAATATAAAATTACAGAAGCAGACTTTTGATCTGTATCCTGCAGTTACAGTCGCAAATATAACTGTAATCAACGAAGTTGGATACCATATGGCAAATTTAACGTTTGTGAATTTAAAAATATTTTCATGAAATTAAGTATTACTGTATTTGAGAATGATATCGCCCTTATAGGGCAAACACTTAAATTATTTAGCGTAACTTAATTTATAATTTTATATAAAGAAAATAAAAAATAAGAAGTAATGGTTATTATCTTTAAATGAACAACACCTTGTCCAGCAATATTATACATTATATATTTGTCTATATGTTTATATTAAACGATATAATAATATAAAGTATAAGTAAATTACTTAATTCTTATAAGCTTTGGTACATAAACAAAGATATTGTATCTTTCGAAGGTGTACAAGTATTATGCCTTCACACTGTATGCAACCACAATGACATTAAGAAGTTCATGCATTTGGCACCGCATTTAGGAGACACAAATCAAATTTTACATTACGCTGTGACAGTCGATTGGCATAGTATCTTTCTTTATAACTTTTATATAACTCGTCATATACAATGAAATTTCGTTTTATAAAATTTAAAATATTTTAATTGACACTTCGTGATATTTAAAGCACTTTATGTATCAGATGTTACAAAAGAAAGTAAATACATTTTTAAAAGCACGCAATACTTTGCAGTACACATTTGTTTGATGCATAAGTAGAAATAAATTTTCTACTCGATTTTTTTCAATAGAAATACAAGTAGGAAATTGAATTTAACGTATGATTCGATATCTGACATGTAATTAAGTTCTTACCAATAATAAATGTAAAATATAATTTTTCTAAACATTAAATGATTACATTATCGATCAATGTTAATTATGATTAACATCGCTGCTATCAACACTTAAATACAAATAAATAATAGAGTGAAAACGACCTTTCGAAGCGAATTCCTAGTTTACAATAATCTTTGTTCATAAGTAGAGTGCTAAACCCATGTACTTCTTTAAATTAAGCAAATGCATTTTTACCTCCGAGAAAAGAGTGTGCGTTTTTTACGTCGTCGATTTTTGAAAGAAATAAAGATATGGGGTTTCGTAGAATTCAAAATGGAATGGAAACGAAAAAACGTGAACTTTTTTCTCAAGGGTGCCATCCATTCGAAATGGCAGGACAGTCCGTCGATTCGCAGCTTCGTAATAGACCCTCAGTTCGAGTTTGAGTATCAAAAACTTGAGGTGTCTCTCGTTATATCACAGATTTATTGAATTTATTTTTTTAAACGTTCGTGAGACTATTACAAAGCCACGTAATCCGCAGAATTCTGGCTTTTCATTTAAGTACATCCGCTTCCATTTGCGTAACGAGAAATTAAAGTTTTCATCTCGAGAAGAGGACAAAAAACCAAAAATTCTTGTCGCTAAATGCAAAACCTGTTAGTCTATATTAACTAATATGTCATATGTTTTACAATTTGTTGCCTGCTTTCTTTTTATTTTTACGCAAGTTTTTCATTTAGATTTCCATTTAAAAAATCCACGATGCTCGGATACTTTGTACGAAGAACATTAATGGCTTAGTTTTTAGTTAATGCTTCACACAAACACGCTCTCTCAAAGAAAAAATATTATTTATAATTATATTTTACTCGCACAACATATAATTATACATAAAATTATTTCTCTCACACTCAGACTCGCAGACTTAATCTGTTATTAGTAACTTTATTCATTTTTATTTTCCTCGTTCCCTTCATCTACAAGTTCAAATTTTACAAACAATATAAAAAAAAGAAGTTATAATTCATTACTTGTGTATATTGCTGTTGTGACTAAAGTGTTGTTGTCCATTGTAATTCACAGTACCAGCGAGATCGCGTGAGATTATACAATCTATGCTAATGACGCGCAACTTTTCGAAAAACGCAGTTGAAAAATAAACTTTCAGTTCGCAACACCGAACAAAGAAGTGCGAAATGCTGCTTCATATTTTTTTTCTTATTCTCGTGTTCCCTTTTTTCCTTTATTTCTGTTTTGTCTCTTTCAAACGAAGAAGTCCGACGAATTCAAGTACCGGAGTCTGTAAGGAATCGTTTTCGGAGTTGTTTGATATTGTCACTTTGCAAAGTTTCATGGACGTGGCAGTTATCTTACCATTTATACTGAGTGGGCAGTGTGTAGATACAGTCTCAACTGTTATGTATACAGGACTGGATTCGAACCAAGATAACGCACATGAATTTCGTTCAAGATTCGTGATCCCGGTCGAAAATTGCGTGATAAACGTTTCCTTTGTTTAAAAACAATATTTTATTGCGAATAACACCCAGCTCTCTGATATTCCAATTAAAAAAACCGTTTTAAACTTTATTTTCAAAATAAAAGAAACATCGTTCCATTTCATTTTTATTCGCAAATTTAAACGTCTCATATTAATTGAAATTAAATTCATATTTATGCACATAATTATTATAAAATAGCAATACTACGAATAACATAATTTTAACTAAAAAGACTTCACTGTTTAATGCATTATGAATATTAATCTTTCATCATTAATCAATGTTAAAACAATTATTAATCTTTCCAACATTTAAAATATAATGTATTTCTTTTCGTTTTAAATTATCTTTCATTAATGCTTATGGAACAAAAATATTATTTATGAGTGATTAAAATTTTATTTTTAAGTAAGTAGTTTTATTATAAAACGAATTTAAATTTGAAATAAAAATTCATTATAATTGTATAACTTTATTATTTAACACATTTAATACTAAAAAGAAAAAAAAAATGAA
Source organism: Axea sp. ZL-2020 (assembly GCA_022817665.1). NCBI lineage: Eukaryota > Metazoa > Arthropoda > Insecta > Hymenoptera > Scelionidae > Axea > Axea sp. ZL-2020. The sequence continues at coordinate 10,199 of JABFOX010000053.1, forward strand.
TATTGAATTTTTATTAAAAGTTATTATTTAAATAACTTTTGTTTAATTAATATTATAATGATACAAAATAATAAACAAACAACATTATTGTGTACCAATTTATTTCATGGCTATTCCAATGAAAAATATTGTTTCATTTTTTTTAATTTGTTAAGTAATTTAAACACTATACATATTGGAAATACTAATAATTGTCATGACATTAATTATATAATAATTAAAACTTAAATTCTAAACTTTCTAAATACTAAAACTTCCTCACAGTGATACTTTTCTTGAAAATTAAGAATAACAGTGTACACTACTGATCAAAGAAACAACGTTTCATAGAATTTAACACGGTTTTTTTATTATTATTTTTTGTTTCATTATTCGCAAAATGCATTCGAAATGTGTATTCTAAAATACAATATCCCGCACTACAATAAAAGTATACAAAAAAGTCATCAAAATCACAGTATAAATAAAAAAACATCATTGATGAACAGAGATTCAGTCTTATTTACATCATGTTGTTATACATTAGTTACAAAACTAGTAACTTATCAACATACGTAATGTAAATAAGTGTTCATTTAGCACTCAACATTTACGTATAAAAAATTTGAAAATAAAAAGATTCATGTTTTATGTTTCATCAGCTTTCACACGCATATGTTCTACGTTTTAGGTTTTCTCAATAAAGTAAACTCTAGCGATTGTTATTGTTAATTTTATTTTTTTTTGTTGTTGTTGTTATTATTATTATTGTTATTATTATTATTATTATTATTATTATTATTATTATTATTATTATTATTATTATTATTATTATATTTATTATCATCATGAAGAAAAAATTTTATTCGATGTCTTGTTTCAAGTTCAATTTGTAGAAAAAAACCTAAAACGTTTCACATGTGTATATATACATGTACACATAAACGCACATCACTGAAGCGCGTATATGTGTACTGAAATTTTATATAAATATGTAATGTTCTATCAGTATATTGCAGTATAACAATCTCTGCATTTTAAATTAGGAAAAACCACAGTGGATTTAGATTCCAGCGTGTATATATAATATATAATATATATGTGTATATATGTATATATTATATCTTATAAAAATCCACTATTTAACTAACCGATGATTACACGTTAACTAGTAGTTTCATTTTATCTTTTTTCTTGTCTTTTTTTATTTTCTTCTCATTCTTTGTTTTATGTTCCGTTTGAAAGTACTGGTTTCAGTAAAACACTCGATGGCACGACATTCATAAAATTCCTCTCATTGAAAATGGAAAGCACCATTTTTTACGGATAAACATTATGTGCAAAGGTAAAGAAAAGTAAGAGACGGAGACCTTTGCCCGATCTTGAATATTGATACAAAATGTCCGGATGGCTATTTCAGACGGATTTGATTTTTTTAACAATATTTCATTTTTCGTTGATTTTTGAATTACAGAGTAGGAAAGAAAATTCACAATTAAGTAAAAATTGAGCGTAGTAAAAAATCTAAACAAATAACAAGTCAATAAAATACCCGTTATATGCATTTGTAACTATTTTAATTGTATTTCATTAATTTAGTTAATATAATGTTTTTTACTTTATAGCTTGAAAATTACTCATTCGTTCATAAATATATTCAAAAACTCTTAATCTTTTATATTTGTTATAAAGATACATATTCGTATAAAGTATATTATCGTTTGTATAATTGTATTCTACTTATTTATATTATATGTTATTTATCACTTGATTTAAAACAATATAAACAATTTTGATTCAATACATCAAACTTTGCCTAAAATTTGTAATACAAACATTTCGTAATAAAATTTATATTCACTGTTAATATAAAATACTTTTAAAAAAGCAATATATCATTCGAAAGGTAAAAACTTTTTATAAAATGTACTATCTTCATCTCAGAAATTATTCTTAGTAAAACATTTAATTCTGGATGTGAAAAAATGTATATAAAATATTACAAAACAGCCCGATAAAATTATATTATCGTACGTTATCATATTTCTAGACTTTCATCTTACAATAGGCCATAATATACATTAATTTTGTTATTATAATATTTTTAATGAAATTTTGAATAGATATTTTGTATGATATAAGCATATACAGCAGAGCCTTACATAAATTGTTCCAAAAAATAACTTTGTTCTTTAGGAACAAATTATGAACCAGACAATTTCATAATAACATTAAATCTACAATAATTTCATAAAACTGTATCCAACGCACTAAACCACTGTTATCAGTATGTACGAAACCCTGTCAAATGTTGATAAAATAATAATTATTTTCATTTAATTAAAATCAATAAACCAACGTACTAACAATAAATTGAATAAAATACTTAAGATCTTGCGTGAAACCTCGAGAAATTTCCTTCCTACTCTACTTTTGAACATTCTGTAACAAAAATAAAAACATAAAACTCGCAAAAATAAAATTAATGCAATAAGGTGCTTTTCATTACTCTTTTCTATGGGTTTCCACCTAGCGATTATATCGCTAGCCGATCAAAAAAGGTACCGACGTATATTCATGGTAACGCCAGAGCTCCTCTGTTTCTGTCAGTTAGTGCCTTACTTTAATCGAAGCTTTCAACAATAAATACCGTAAAATTCCATGGCACAGTTCAAATGCATCGGGTGTAGGTGGCTGTGCGGCATTTCGTGATTTTGCCTGTAGGCCATGTATCAGTCCGTCGGTGGCTCAAGATACGGTATTTCGCTGGTGACGTTGAACGATTCAAAATAATGATTGCGAAATTCAAACGTTGGTCGCTTTTCAGGAGTTGCATCCCAACATTGCAACATGAGCCTGTAAATGCTCACTGGTAGTTGATGATTTGGCGGCTTTGGCATCCTGTAGCCTTTCTCAACTTGTTCGATAACCTCACGGCCATGCATACCTTTAAACAATATGTTTAATTAGTGTTTCGTTATTTTTTATTTGAAATAATTTAATCTTGTTAAAATTATATAAGTGTGTATTAAAAAGATGTATAAATGTTAATACATCATGAAGTAGATTGTATTTATACATATTTTTCAAAATATATTTAATTACTTTTCGTGTAATACTTCATTTGGACATAAGTTTCAAGCCAAAATATACATCAGATGGTTTATAATAAAAACATAACAATTTAATTAATAATATAAAAATAATAAATAATACATTATTCTTTCAATTAAATAAGAAAGCAAATAAAAATGTAAAATACCTCAATAACGCAATATTATTAATAAAAATATTTTATGGAATCATTGAGTTGTTTAATTTGTAAATAACGTTTGTAGTTTAATTCTTGTTAAAGAAATGTTTATTTTAAATTCATTCTATATAAATTTTCTAGATTATACTATTGCATAATCCTTTCAACAAGAATATGTGGATGATGTTTTTGTATAAAATTATAGTAGTGGTATTTCATATGTAATTTAAATCTTCAAACTACCCTTTTTGTACAATGTAAATCAAAAAATTTATTGAATAATCATTAAAAGTAAATATTATTTATGAAAATAAATACAACAAATATTTCAAACATAAAGTCGCGCTTTTTAATTAACTATTGTAAAGTATCAAAGTTAAATTTTGTAATAGCTGTTTATGCAATTAAAAGTCAGAGCGAGAAAAATGGATAAATAGGTAATAAACTGTAGAAAATATTCATGATTTACTAGAAAAGAATTATTTCGTAAATGATTTTGAAGGAAAGTAAAGCAACTTTATATTATAATTTAATTCGTACCATGCATCACGTTCGAGTAAAAATCCTTGTGTACAACTACCCTAAAGTAATTTAACGTTTCAGTTCACCATAAAAAACCGTTAGTTTAAAAAAAATAAAATTGACACGTGAAGACTTGTTTTTTTTTTCTTTTATTTTAATATTTTTTTTTTTATTTTTTTTTATTTTTTTTATTTTTTATTTTATAGAAAAATGTGAAAAATGTTTATTTAATCACATCACAGAGGTGTCACTTTCTCATTGAAGATTAAATCGCGTTGCATAACTGTCAGTTTTCTAATATGCCAAATAATGTGTCAAATTTATTGTCGCTGCTTTATAGATTTGAAAACCTTTTATTTTGGGACAGAAAAGTGTCACGGGAAATATCCTTCGTATCTTCTTCTCTCGATCATCCCCTGTTTTTAGTGATATGTTTGCGGTAGACCACCAACCTTCGTTCAATTATGTTTGCTGATTTATTTCCTTTCTCCAGTAGTATTGTGTCGCCTGCGATATATAATGCATACCCATAATATCAATGACATCAAACTGGGACCAAAAATGCATCGATTGAAGGACATTATACGATTCAGTAACGGAGATGACTGATGAGATTTTATGACATTTTGCTTGACTTTCTTCCTTTGCATTCCAGCATTAAGTACCTTATTTCTTTAAATTCATTTAGCGAAAGTCAGCAGAATGAAATTATATTGTATAAAATATTTTTGCCAGAGCGTTAAGAAGAAAAAAACATATCTTAAAGAAAAAAGAAGAATGTAGAATGTGGGAAAAGCGCATTGTCATGCTTATCACAACTGTAATTTCAATGCATTTTTGCTAAGCGACTAGCGACAAGGAATTCAATCAATGCTATTCTGTATTACGTTTTTTATCCCTCATATTGTATTTTTCATTACCTCAAGTATAAGAATTTGCGTTGAACGAATGGTAATCAAATATGCACGATTTAATTACCTTTCACCTTTTTTCGCAGATAAAAAGAACGAAATTTTTATCCCGTGTAAAGTAACATCGATAAGTATTAAATCATATTTAGAAATTAAGCTGACCGAAATTCGCAACAGCTGAGCCTTTGACCTTTTAAACCTCGTTGGACAACGGCGTTTTAAAATTTGAAAGCTACCATCGGAAATGATAATTTCCGATTTCATTTTTCATTAGCAATTCATGAATTAATTTGTCTTGAAATCAACATTTTAACGATCACAATTTGTAATGGATGAAAGAGGTCGAACTGATAATAATAAAATTAGAGTGTTGTTTCACAAACGCACGATAATTCATTATTATGTTTGTAATAGGAACAAACGTGTGGAAGGTGATTTTATCTCAGAATGTTGAAAACCAGTTTTGACCGATAATATTTTCAATTTAGCAATTATAGTCCGTTTTGGAATAATATATTGCCTTTTATTGGCTGAATTATTTTGTGTCGTAAAGTTTTTTTCGCCGGTTCAGTCTAGCGAAAGTATAAGAAGTTGCGAAAAAGATTGAGTCTATATCTGTTTTATCAAGTGAGGAACGCACTCCGAAATCTATATTCATTTCGTACGACCAGTACATTTTGCAATCCGATTGCGCCAAATGAGAATGCGCGCAGTGTGCAAACAGTACACCTTTCTGTCGAGCGACACAAATATCGGGAAATAACTAATTTAGTTGGGCAACGTAATTTTATTGATACACGGTAATCTATACATCATACTGGGAAAATGTATTACTGACGTAATTGAACTTTTATACCGCAGCATGTCTGGTTATTCAAGTGTAATTGATTCTAATTGCATTTTAAAAATGCAGTTTACTTTATCATAAAAATCAGTCGATTTCGTTTGAAAGAAAAGTCATTTAAACGTGAGAGAACATTTATAAAATATGCACCTGAGGAAATATTTACAAAATATAGAAATAAATATTTGCACGTTTTATTTCTTTTAACACTGAATGTTTTAATAGCGTAATGCATCATCCTTTCTTTCGTATTTCTGTGAACCGTACTCCGAATTAAGAAGTAACATTCTTATCATTTAAGATATTTTTCAAATTCATTTATAAAATAATTAAATTCCAATAATACTAATTTATCGAAATTAATTTATTGAAAGTATTGCTATAAAATTACAAAAAACGAAACTCGTTAATAAAATTGATCTTTCTGCCAATTATGTGTAATTGATCAATTCCATAAATATTAGATATGATGCGTAATTATTTAAAATTTGCATAAGTATACAATTACTTTGTTAAAAGGTTCTAGTAAAGATTATTAATTTATACAATGAAGTAATTTCTCGAAATTGTTCAATAGGTTTTTATATTAAATAATGTTTTTTATATATAGTAAGTTTTTTTATATATAGGTTTCTATATATAATAATGTTATATATTAAATCATGTTAAAACGTTCTTTACTAAACATTTTCAGTTTTAGATAATATAGTTTTTATAAAAGAATGCTACTAAAATTTAAACTAAATTTTGTTTTTACAAAAACTGATTTAATTTAAGACAATTCATTTATTATATAAATGAAAATGAATTAATTATGAGTTTTCTTAATATTAAATAATTTCTCAAACCTTAATGTCGACAAATTAAACGAATTATTTGTGCAAATTGTTTGTATTTATGATTGTTCAGATGTCAATTGATTATTCTTCACTGAAAATAATATTTTTAAAACACTCGTATTAAAGTAATTTTTTTCGTATCTAAAATATGAGAGAAAAGCAACCAGCTCCATGATAGTTAAGAATAATAACGATGTGAAGTTGATGAATTACTAGAAGCAGGCATAAAAAAACATCAATTTATTTTCCATCCACGCGTTATCATTTTTTTTCAATGTTTTAAAAATTTGACTATTATTTTCTTAACTTATTCGGCACAAAATTCCATTTTTGGTGAAATCACACAATTGGCATTCATTAAGAATCACGACACTTGCTTAATATTGTTATTATTTTAATTTGACTGGTTCACATATATTTGATTATATTTGTATTTATTATACATTATCGTCATCTATTATTTTGTTGTAACAAATAATGAGAACATTAGAAGAAATGTATTTAGATTGTCAAAATTAAAACAGTAAACATTTGTTATGATGATTATTAATATGTTCTTTGTGTATACAAATATACGACACACAATATTTTTAATATGTCGTCTAATCTTATTTTTTGGTGCACTTTTGAACAGTGAAAATATTTATTAAAACAATTTAATGATTTAATAGCTTAGAAACGGCTACTGTTTTATAGTAATTTGCAAACTGTGAAGTAACTTTTGTTTCGAGAATTTTGGACCTTTTTGAACAATAAAACTGGTCTTTCTGGTTTACATTTTTATAGGGAGTTATTAACCGTTTATTACAGCTGGCAATGCACTATACTCATTTCAAAAGAATTAAGACGATTATTTACGTTCTTCCTGCGGAACTTGATTCTTCACGGTCACTGAAGTGCTCGAATCTCATCACATTCTATCGACCTTCGTATACGACACGCATAATTATTCAAATTATATTTTTTACCCATGTTGTTATAATTTTTAAATTGCCAAGTTTTTCTATTAATTGAGTTTTCTCACAATCTTAAGATTATTTTAAATAGGACGTGCAATGTTAAGATTATAAAATAATCATTATTATTAAATGCTACTTGTTAATAACTTTCATGTTTATTAAAACTGTATTATTATTTAAACACTTATACGAAAACGAATTTTATTATTTATATTAATTAAAATGATTTTGTTTTTTACATTGAAAGTTGTTTTGTAAAAAGATTACGAAATAATCGTTTTTTATTTTCATAATTAACTAGTAAAGTTGACGCAGAATCGTGTCCAAATACTATGACGTTATATACGCGTTATCTTAGGTGGGGGTTCGGTTCTGGTACACGATGCCTTCGAAACCGATTTCGTACAACAGATTGAAGTGTTGTACGCACAAGTGCGGGACTTGACGCATGATTCGTATTAATCGTGCAACCAATAATATTGTTCAATAATTATTGTCATTTTTATTATTAAATCACTTTTTGAGGAAGTCAACAACTTGTGAACAGTGCAACAACTTTCTACTTCTTTTTGACAGCAAAGTTATTTCAAGTAAGTTATTATTAATTATTTCATGGTGAATATAGACACTTTTGCATGATCTCTGGTTAAATGTTAGGATATTTTAATTTTATGCTCGAAGACAACAGCTTTTTTTCAAATTTATTTTAATTCCACGTGCAATTGCGTTTTTAACTTTAGATTTATTCATTTGAATGTAATAACGACGTTTACGTATAAGGAACAAGTTGACTCAAAGTCACAATTATGACGCTATTTACAACATTTAAATTTGAGGAAGAAGAAGAAACATCATACACGATTATTTAAAAATATTAATTATAATTTAGTAAATTAATGCAGCCATTTAAGTTTATTAGACTCTCAGATATTTCTCATCGTTAAGAATAACATTTAATTCGATTATTTACAAATTCACACGTACATATGTACAATTGATAAAGTAAAAGAAAATAATTATTTAATTAATTTGATAAATTATTTATTTACAAAATTATTAGGCTCCATATAAAAGCAATGAATACATAAATTATGTTTGGTTTTGTTTCATTGTGTTGTTTCTTCTTTGTTTGTGTAATATATATAACTAAACTTAAAAGGATATAGTACCAATTAAGAAAACTAAAAAGTACTGTGCACCGGACTTACTTCAGTGACATCAATGAACGAATGCAAACTGTGCTGATTCAGCTGTATTGTGTCACACTCATTATTTGAGAAATGTTTTTTATTCTGTTTGTATTACAATAACAAATTGTAAATTTCAATTTTAAATGTTTACTTTGTGTTTATAAAATAACGGTTACTTTTCATTCCGGTGAAATTAATTTTTTACATATTTTTAATATTGCTTTACTGAACAATAATGAATGAACAATAATAAATAAAAATAATGATTCTATTAAGTACACAATGTTTTCAATCAGTAAAGCAATATTAAAAATATGTAAAAAATTGATATTGCATGGAATAACATTTTTCTTCGATCCACAGATGCATCTTTATTTAATTCTAACATTTCGTTACTTAAAATCTATGTGTAAAAATGATTCAGAATAATGTTATTTTGTAAAATAAAATACTGCAGAAACTTGTTGTCTCCTTTCAGCAGCAATATTATTTTTATTCGCTGAAATATGTATTCATCTAAAAGTTAAACTATGTAACTATTTTTTTTTTTGCAAATAAAAGTTTTCACGATAAAAAGGTCGAACACTGAATAAAATTGTCATTAGTAACAACGTTATAAAAAGGTTGAATATATCGCTTAATATAAATCACATTTGATTTCGAATTAAATAAATTTTATTTGATACTAATAAAATAAATAAATAATATAACAGATTAATAACAGAATATAATTAACAAAAATAAAATTTACTAAAGCTAATTCATATCCGTCACGGGGCTAGAATATAATCGAACCACTGATCGCATTGATTCAATTAAATGTAATAAATATTTAAATATTAAAACATGTATAATAAAATTAAAACTAGGTTAAAATTGTTATGCAATTTAAACAGGACTTTTCAAATGATAAATCTTTGCAAAGGCAAATTAATTCAAGTGTGATTAAAGGCTCGTATCGTTTCAATAATAAACAATCGATTTTATAGAAGCAGTTCTGTAGCAATTGCCGCTGTTTAATGTAATTAATTGTCAGTCATTAAAATTCAATAAATATGTAAAATTATGAAATAATTATATACCGAAGGGAAATAGCGTATGACTGAAATTGAATGTTATACTACTGAATAAATGCTCACATTTTAGTTGCGCGTTTATGGAACACGTGCTTTGTAACTGGTAATTTCTCCTTCATCAATATCATTGCAATCATTGCACTCGCTTTCGAATTGTCGAAAGCACAACGGTAGAAGTCAAATTGAATTTTCGTCACGTTTGGTAAAAAAAATACAAGTCTTACGTAACCATAGACTACATGCAAAAGTATTCTTATTTTTGAAAGTTAAAGTGGATAAACATTCATTTCAACCCGATTTTATTAGTTTTGATTGAAATGCCAATCAAGATGAAATTTAAATTACATTTTATAAACAATTTATCGTTTAAATAATTCAATGTAAATTAAGTTTACTAAAACTGTAATCATTAAACAATTAAACGTGTATTTGATTTTGAAATTTGGCTAGAAGAATTTTATTCTTTCAACACTAGTTACTTTTGTATAATAATTGAATGATAATAATTTATAAACAAATACCTTTAATAACAAAACATGTTCTTTGTTGCAGTATATTCATTAAAATGACATTGTTGCTGCCAACTGTGGAACAACAACGACGCATTGATGAAGAAATACCGCCTGATCATGATATGAGAAAAAAAGATATTATTGCTATTCGAGAATGGCTCTCGAAGCAACCACATTTACCAAAACACATGGGTAATTATACAAACAACGCGTTCAGAAAAATACCGCAATCATTATTCAAATGGACGGTTATTAAAATCTCTTTAAAGGTTGAAATTTTCCGTTCGTTGATAATTAAGAAAATTGTCCATGTATTTTTTGTTGATTTCTATCATGTTTACATTGTCGTATCGAATGTACAATAAAATTATCATGTTTGCGCGATGTCAAGTTCATTCCAAACGTAATTGCATGCTACGAATGTGCATTAATAATTATTACTATTTTTAGATGACGTTAAATTAGAGCGCTTTCTGTTCAGCTGCAAAAACAGTATCGAAAGATGCAAAATGATTCTAGAGAGATATTACAGCGCACGAACGGCACTACCGGAGTTTTTTGCTTCGAGAAATCCATTTGGTCGTGATATTCAGGAGTGCTGTGAAGCTGTGTAATTTTGATCTTTTTGTTAATGAAATCAAATTTAACTTAACTGAACGAATTTTTGCTTTAAGCTTGAGTTGCAAGAATTTAGCGTATTTCGGAAGAATACAAGTGTGAAAATTTAATGGCGTTTATTAATTTATAGGGATTATTTTGTACTGCCATCGTTAACAGAAGAAGGACATAGGGTCACAGTTTTGCGACTCCGAGATACTCGTTTAGAAAAATTTTCATTGCAAGCTATGACCAGACGTGTTCTTATGGTACAAGACGTTCGGCTGATGGAAGAACGTTGTTTATCTAATGTGATGGTACTGGATCTCAAGGTAATTAATATAAAGAGAATAAAAATACACTTAATATTCAGCTTGTAGTTTATGCTTTTTATCTTACGCATTGCAGTTATTATTAATTCTGACTTGCATTGGCATAATGTTTTTAATAACAAAAAAAAAACTTTACATAAATATCCAAATGCGATTAGAATGAACTTAAGTTAAAAAAACGTGGAACAAAATAAAGAGAGCAATTATATAATGTTTTCCAAATATAAAGCGCTAATTAGTTATGCGTGAAAGTTTCTCTACCGCCTAGAATGCCATTCTTTTTCACAACTTGTGCAGTTTTTATATTGGTCAAAATTTGTCTCTTTTTTTCAGTAATGTTATAAATAAAGTCCAATTGTTTTTTACTTTTTTAGTTCGAAGTATTGCATTTAATTATAGCGTTAAGTCCAATAAAATGGTGTCTCACACTGAAAATAATGTAGTAAATGTTAATTGTATACATGACAACAAAAGAATACATACGGTACTAGAAAAAAAGCACTACCTGGCAAATTTACATGATTATGAACTATGCAAATTACATCAATATGAACGTCTGTCATTAAATAAAGGAGCAGCACAGAAAGCAATTTTCAATTAAGTGGAGTTTTCCAGGGAAATTAGTTGAGTTGGTGACGGTGCACATTTTTTTTAATGTTTAATTTAATGATAAAACTAATTAAGTATCATGCTAGATCGAACGTTTTAATAATATTGGAAAAACTGTGAAAGCCATTTTTATGAAATAGCTTTCCAAAATTTACGGGAATTCCAAGTTTTTTCTGCGCGTTCTAATTGTTCGATGAAGCATCGTAAATCAAGTTATATAAAGGATTATTTTGTCACAAACAATTTCTCTCTGTGTAAGTTATGCCAAACCTTACCTAATAAATTGTGATGTAACTTGATAGATATATATTTTTAATAAAATCACGTTTTATGTAAATAAAATGTAAACATATAAAATATAATAAGAACTGAATTCATTTCAAATGCAAAATTTCACGAAATATCAAAAGATTGAAAAAAAAAAAAAAAATATAACAAAATATTAATCCGTACATTTTCAAATATTGTTATTGTGTTAATTAATGAAAATATTTTAAACTTGTTCTTATAATCTACTACAATTGGTATCGCATGCAAATATTAACTTGTTCGTGTAGTGAAATGAACTTTTTTATATTTACTTTGTAAAATTGTCGTTGTGTATAATAAATATCAACATTCTAGAACACTTTTTGTTATAGCAATATGCAAAATTCATTGTAGTTAATTAAAATTGCAAATTTTACAATTAAACTTTTTCATATAAATTGGCTTTATATAAACAATATTTAACATGAAAAACATTCAGATTAAATATTTCTTTGCAGTTATGTTAAGTTGATATTTAAAATTTAATGTTACATACATGTAATATTTGTTAAATGTATAATAAATTTATATATATATTTTTAAATATATCGAGAAATACCTATGGCATAAAAAATGTTTCCTATATACATTCAATATTTTCAAAGAAAAAAACTTGCCTATGCGAAAATTAGTCTGCCCCGACTGGCCTTGAGGGCGCGTTATAATTTTCGAATTTCAAATAAAAATTGCCATTTATTGCTATAAGTTTAAATAATATATCAAAAAATGTGAAGGTTTTTTCTCGAAAATTATTTTCAACTGCTGGTATAATTTGTAATTTGTAATGTTTGGCTACTCGAATTTTTCAGTGATAAATGTAGATACATTTAGCGTAGAATGAAACCATTCAGATGCATTTATTTTGATTGAAGCGTTGTTGTTTCTCTTTATAATTTTATTATTATTCGAATAGTACTTAAAATTTATTTGCAAGGGTCAAGAAACAATAACGCGAATGCAACAATTTTCTTTTCTCGTTAAGATATTTGTTTCTGTTGAATTTATTTGCCTCTCACTATTCATTTACAATAAATGCTCGCAATCATGACCTTCGACTTGGATGCACTTATCGATTCGTCTTTCGAATGTCTGTACTCAATTCAAGAATTCTCTTGATATAACTTGAACGTTTCTGATTTGATGTCTCATGTTTTCACGAATTGTAGGTGCTTTTTGAATTATAGCAATTTTAATCGAGGTTTTCACATTTTTCGCTATTTAAATTATCGTATTTAAATTTAGTCTGACAAATTAAAAAAAAAAAAAAAAAAAAAAAAAAAAAAAAAAAAAATTTAAATTTATATTTTTATAAATAAAAAAAATAAAAAAAAAAAAAAAAAAAAAAAAAAAAAAAAAAAAAAAAAAAAAATAATAAATAAATATTTTCATGGGTATATCTAAGTTGCTTGGAATGTACTCTAGAAATATTTACAATACTAATTGCTCTAATGTACCATAATTATAGACCACGAAAATAAACATGATACTGATTTTTGATGATTACAGCGTCATCTTTTACAAATAGAAAAGAATATTTCAAATAAAATCCTATTTAGGTTTTGATGTAATATTAAAATGTGCAATGCAAAACAATAAAACAACAAATAAAAATTAATTAATAAAAAATAAATATTTTAAATACTTGAATACGTTGAATGATACATTTTATCCTTATTTTTTTATTATTATGGGTCTAATAAATTAACCGTTTAATTTTAACTCATTCATCTTATTTCTTTTAATGAGTATCCATTAATGAAGTTATTATTTATAATTCATATATTGATGCATTTTATCATTAAATCATTGAATGCTTCATTAATTAATTTGATGACTCCATAG
>JABFOX010000054.1:0-23859 GCA_022817665.1 Axea sp. ZL-2020
TAAACTATTTTCAATAACAAGTTTCATTTCGCATTTTAATATAATATCAACATTACAATATCAATATCATGCATACATGATGATGAAAATGTGCTATGCAAAAACAGGAATGATCTATTATTTGTGCTTTATGCATGATATAGTCAAATAGCTTTTTTGACTATAAAGTAATTACTGATAATCGAACATTATAAAGCATGAAAGTATATTTCTATATCGTAATACAAAATTGAGACACATAATCATGCCAGTTTTAGTATAAAAAATTATTCATATTTTAATTTTTATATAAAGTTATTAATTTTAGTCAAGTCAAACATTTTGTCAAGTATAATTTAAATAAATATTTCTTACTTTATAAATCATATCAATATATCAACAAAACGTATTCATAATAACAAATTAGCTGTAATAATAAAACAATACATTGGATAATTTTTAGACTGTTACGTACGAAATATATTTGATGCATATTCAGAAAACAGCTTCAATAAAATTGTCTACACTGGCTATAGGATGTAAACTCGTATTGTAGTTTTGACAGTATTGCAAATGTTTCTTTGGAACGCTCTATATTTGTCCAGTTATCTACAGTTTAGCATAATAATATCTGATAGTTTCCCTTAGAAAACAGATGTAGTTAAGGTCGAACATAAAAATTATATTAGTTATACTCTTGATATTATTATAAGTTCTATTGCTATGTATTTCGACAATATAGTACCGAAAAAACGTAGTTTTATTTTAAATTACACTTTAATAAATGCCGAACGTGTTTTGGCATTTATTATTTACACAACAACCTTAATGTATTTGATAACTATGCTTTCATTAATCTTGATTAAAATCGATGATGCAAGTAAATGATATTTACAAATTTTTCGAATACTTTTATTCGAGTTTCACACTGGTCGAAATAATATCGTTCGCATAAAAAATAATGAGCCAAAACTATACTAACAAAATAATCTTCTATTTTATGTCTATAAAGGTGAAATCTTACTATACATTTCTGCTTTCAGTGATATTAAATATATGGATGTTCATTATTCTTTCAAAAGTAACTTCAACTGAAATATTACTGATATTGCTCGAATAAATTTCTTGATTTTGCTAATAGTAAAATACTTTCTGTATATACAATTTGATATTTTTCACTAATTAGACATATCACGGTGTATACTCATGTTGTCTGACCCCGTCATGTATCGTATAATGCCAGAACTATTAAATTTGTATAATCCTGTATTCTGAGAACTTATATGAACTTTATGGTAAGTTGTACAAATTTAAATTATACTATTGTATTTGCAAATTTAAACTAAATTTAACATATACAGAAGAAATTAAAAACTTTATTACTATAAATAAGTAAACCACGTAATAATGGTAAAAAGTCCTAACAATGGTAATAACATTTTCGTTTTATTAGTTATTTTAATTATATCAGATTTATATCTTCTATTCTTTAACAAATATTTTTAGTTTTATACTGAATGAAACTGGATTTATTATTACATACAGTGTGTTGAGATATTAATGCAAAAAAGAATGATATACACTATGAGACCATTAAAATAAAAGTAGGTGAAAGTATAATTTATTTTCTCTATTTATCGCGAATGAAAAGAAAAAAAAGCATGTATGATGGAATTACATTGAGTTCATTAAGTAAAGTGAAATAGGTCAATTTTTCAACGAAACTCTCTTGCTCTGAAAATTGCCGCGGGATAATTAACAGTTTAATTGTTGCAGATAACACGTTATCAGGTAATTATTCTGCATCACACATCGTCATTAATTTGACCTGCTGAATTATTACCCTGTCGCGGTAACCTAACATTACGTCGAATGTTGAAGATCGGTTGGAATAAGTCAATTCAAGCTCATCGATAAAGAAAAACAATTTAATTTCCTTTCGTTCAAAGCGATTGAATAAATTGTTTCGTTTGCATTCATGAAAATCAGTTCTCGACAAAAATAAATGTTTCTTCCAAATGACGTAAGAGTTTATTCAAATTATTCATCGAAATGCAAAATATAAACCTCGATTTTATTTTATTGCCAAACAAAATACTGTTATAAATTTTCAGTTCGATCATTAAGCATTTAATGAAATGAATTGCGAAGAATGGAATTTTGTAGTTTGCATTGATGAAATTATGAAGATTTAAATAACAATAAACACAATTGATAAATGAGATAATGTATAATACATTAAGTATGTTAGAAGTTAATTCAATGTATTTACGATTCTGAGCTTTAAATCACGTCTTTAATATTTGCCTAACTAAAGAAAGTCAACGCGCATGAAATACTAAATGTTATACATTCGGAAAGTAGCTTCATGTTTCATAATTATGGTAACGTTATTAAAATTATTTGAGTTTGAATTTGTATTAACATCATTATTTTTATGCATTATATCTGTGCATTATGCAAAAGGATATTGTATGTTTCACATATTCTGTATTAAGTATAAGAGCATATTTTTTCATCATAATGGTATAATCAATATAATTTTAAAAATAACTGCGCATATGTATCATCATTAATAAAGACTTAACTCAAAAGCATTTTGTTCAAAAATAATATATGAGCAATTCGGTATGGTTGCTATAATGTACACAATGGTTTAAAATCTGCAACTACTGATCACTCATGATTACAATTAGGAACTAAATTAATATTCGTAAATATTGATATCGAAAACTTGTAAAATTATATAATAATTTAATGATCGTCAGTTACATCATATTCACTAATTATCATTAATGATTCAATGATAACCGATCATTATTAAAAAATGTAAAAGTAATAAAAAACAATAAATTCAATAATTATAAATAAGTAAATGTATTTTCATGAATAACAAATGCATAGTAATTAACTATAATTTCTCATCAAATAATTTAATAATTACAAGTTCCAGTCATCAATCTCTTATTAAAAATGACTAATCATAATCACTTGTACAATGACTGTACGATCAAGAGTAATTGTTATGCATCACTGAGAGTACAGTAATTATAAATATAACTGAATATTAAACCTATAACAATCATGTGTATTCTTTGAATTTTTGTGGTTTACTTACTGATTTATTAATTAGAAATGATGTTCATTAATTTACCAGTAAAAATCGATAATTCAAAAATGATTAGTAAATATTAATAGTCAAATGATTATGAGATAACCAATATTCATATTTGTTAGTGTATGTGATTAGCAAATTTCATCATTATCGGTTTTTAAATCACTAACATTAATCAGTGATCATTAATAATGATTATTATTTATTTCTGGATAAGTGATTAATACTTTATTAATATATAGTAACAGTTAGTGAATCGTTGGTAATGGTTGGTGGTTAATCAGTCATTAATGATCTCCAAAAGTCGTTGATTTTTAACAAAAACTTAAGTAATGTCACTAATTCGCGTTTATTTATTCATAGCTGATCAGTTTGTAATTATTAATAAAAATTAATGATTTCGTGATATCGCGGATTCACAGTAGAACTACTGTAAATTATATAGGGATTATCCTATTATTATTATCAACCATTTATTTATAGAATGGTACCTTTTACAAAAGTACACTCAGAACCGACCGTCGAGAGGGAGAATACTATGCACCGTGGCTCCAGGATTAAATGGAACCCATCATAATCAAGAAGTAAAATAATGTACCCAGGCACACGAAAACTTGATGATATACATATCGTATGAAAATACGATAAAATATGTCGTACGACAATATTTTGACATATTGTATTAACCGCGTTAAAACTTTTCTTTACGTGGTCAGTTACTCATAGCACATGCTGAACGCTCTTTCAGCAAATTAGAATTACTAAAGAATTATCTTCCGTCAAGCATGTGTGTAGAATGCCTGAATGCACTTGCTATGCTAAGCATTGAAAACATATTGAAAAAAATTGTAATTTTTCCGAAGTAATTAATGTATTAGCAAAAACAAAATCATGCATTAAATAAAAAAGCATTAATAGTAAATGGTTTCTTGTACCCTATTCCCTTTATAGAGAAGACCGATTCTAAGTTAAGTTATAATTGCATTTATTTGCATGCTCCCGTTTCTAGAACATTTGACGTGTGTGATCTGTTCGAAGACAGTCAAAGGAGCAGCTTTTAGATTGCGTTTATATGAATGTTTAATTTTGGTGAATGGGAGAAAGATTTAACCGTAATGACGGTCTGAACATTGGTTAAACTACTCGAATCATCGTTATTAAGCAAAATATCTGCACTGTTCGCAGTTTTATTGTGAAAACATATTACCGTTCTAAAATTTATCTTGTACGATTGGGGCTGTTAACGATGATTATTTCCAGCACGATTATTATTGGACATGTATAAACTTAAGAGAAATTTGAAACATAATATTTTCTTAATTAACAATGATACTAAAAAAGGCACTGTGACACAAAAATAAAATTTCTTGGTTATATTTATTTATAATAATAATATATGTAATATTTACATAATATTTCAATTGCAGATTTAATTGCTTTCAATAACCTGTTTATTTAATATTGAAACAAGTAAAAAAATTTATGAATTACGGCAATATATTAATGTAGGGCAAGTTAAAATTTAACTGTGATAATTAAAATATTATTCAAAATACTAACAGAATCTTCATTAATGTTTTATAATAAGATTTTATTTTTTGGTATGACATTTTTATTATAAATAATTTTTCTTATGATTATTTTCTTTTAATACATTAATATTTCATAGACATGCTTTAATACTGCAATGCCATTAATTATTTTTTTTTTGGTGAATGACAGTTAAATTGGCTGACGAAAATGCTATACTACTACTTGAACATACGAATTCGTATAAGCAACGCAAACAATTATTTTAGAGCTCTGACTTTATCATTACTTGGTAACTTTCTCGATAATGTTTATATATCCATTTTACCTAACAATATATTAAAAAATTATTTTTATAAAAAATGATATCTCACTGAAATTTTTATAATGTATTATTGTAGATTTATCATTTTGTAATGTTTTTCACATAATTTATAAAATAATAACAATACTTCTATGTTTGTACTTTACAAAAGCCATTTGTAAAAAAATAAAATACATATATAGTGTTATTTATACTATAAATTGCATACTTCATTGTTACTAAATGAATTTAGAATTTTAAAACTGATTTCTTCAATAAAACTAACAGGCATGGATTATGACGATAGTAGATAATTGTCGGTATTGAAGGTTTCTACAGGTTATATAACTTACCGACGTTAAAATCTAATCTATCGACTTTAGTTTAATATGGGCGCATCGAAATGAGTTTCAATTTGAACTATTTTGCCTTCATGTGGCGCAACAGAACCACCATACATTCCGGGAAATGTCATATTTCCCACGGGAAAGAAATGATTTACACAAAAAGTATTTCCGGAGCAACAATACGCGCAGAAAATATGTGTTATTTTTGTAAGATATTTTTAACCCCTTCGCTACAAGGAGAAAAATCAGAAGAAAAACCATCACCACAAGCAAGACGTTTTATTGTTTAAATATAATACCACAATCATTACGTTTTGTGGAATGTATTTATTATGTGATATACCATAATTATAACAAATAAGTAAAACCATAATTACATATCATGTTGTTTGGTACAAACAGTTATCATAAACTGTATGAGAATAGTACAAAAATTAATATTATGTAATATTCTTCACTTTGAAAGTACAATTTTTTTCATAGTTCAGAAATAATGTGTAAAATATTAGTTTCGTTATTCAAACTAATTTCACTAAATTAATGTATTACTTTTCATCTGAAAATACTATTTTACTGCATTTGAAACATTAAATATCATTTATTAAACTAAATTTAAAAATATATAATTTTTATTATTCTTGTACTTGCATTGTCTTAAAAAAATATCTAGTTTATTTAAAAATATTTTTTTAATTATTTTAAAAGATATTTGCACATTTTGTGTATTTTACTGCACTACAGTTTTTACACGCAATATTTTATTCTATCGATATTGTAAATATTTTTTTTATAAATTTGTGTTGTACTATCAATAACTATAAAATATCTTACCTTATGTGTGTCGTGAGCTGCACCGCCGAGTTGAGGTTCCGGATATAAAATTTTGTCGACTGAATTTGGTCTAGAAACGCCATCGAGATGCCCGGATTCTTTGAGCAGAGGAGGTGAAGGTGGCGGAGGTAATTGTTCTTCCACGCCGCCAGGCCCGTATCTCGTTTTCTGTAAAACGAGAAAAAGAAAGCGTTTGAATTCATCACCAGGTACAAACTCTTTTTTCCATTGTAAAAACTCATTTTGATCTTGTGAAAAACGATCAAATTTTATTCTCACGCTCTAATGAACAAACAAAATTAATTTAGTATCTTCCAGAAAGAACGTAAAATAAATTAGACACCTTGCATATATTATAATTTATGCTTTGCTATATTAATTTCTGACACGAAATTTTTTAAACAAGAATGTATTCAAATCTTTTTTTATTATATTATTTACGATATTACTATCGCATATGTATTCAAATCTTTTTTTATTATATTATTTACGATATTACTATCGCATTTTTTCTAGAACGATGTAAAAATTATTGATAGCGAAATGAATGTAAAATAAGTACTAACAAATAAAATGATATGTATATAAAATAATAAGCATTACTTAAAAATTTAATCAGACACTAATATACGCAATAACAAGACAATACAATTTTAACTTAATGATAACACTTAATGATATTTGATTAAAATTCACCAATGTTTATACTTTCAAATTGCATATTTATGTTTGAGTGAGTTTTACAGTGAAAAGAAATAGTGTTTTATTTTTATAACGAAATACAACACTGATTAAATCATTCAATTTTAATTTTAATAATAGAAAAATTAAAAAAAAAATATAATATGTTATATACACGATGTTTATTTTAAAATAAGTATTGTAAAAAAAAACATCCCGAGTAAACCTTTAATATTTGCACCTACCAGTGTATATTATCCTTCTCCCACAACTCCTGGGTTTATTCAAAAAATTCAACATGCTGTGTGACGAAAAATCCTAATTTTTAATAAAAAGTGGGAGTTACCATTTCAAAGTTGTCCCTGTGTCACCTCTTATGGACGGTGAGAAGGTAGTAATTTTCATACATGCAGACACCATTTTAAAAACATTAAATATTTTATATTTATATTACTGGGGAACTTTTTTTCGTACAAAATTGATTTCTTGATGTATTCTGAGTTACCAACATAAAATAAATATCCTCTAAAGACTAACCGGTATTATTAAACTTGATAATGAAAAAAATTTTGGTTTAAAACATTGCTGTAACAATACGAACTATAAATAAATGCTACAATTAAAGTTATACATAATAATTGAGTTTTTATTATCAGTTTGCTAAAATATACTAATATACAAGCGTATAACGCATTTATCTTGTGTATATTTTATGTTTCAAAAACCAATACTTTATTATAAAAATCTGTAACACAATATTGCATATCTATCATAAGAAACTATATTTCATATATAAAAATAATTGTTTCAAATTGCTGTTGTGTTTATTTTATAAATTTATCATATATTATGATAATATGGTATCATTTTAGATGTGCATATATTACACATTTTGTTATACAAAGCGCAATGTCTTATCTTAGGCATACATTGATCCAGTTCTTGATCGATTTAACTAGTTTTGCAATCACTTTCTGACCAAATATATGATAAAAATCTAACAGGTTCCTAATTGGGGAATCTGTAAATTCTCGATCGTAAGTGTGATGTTTTTTGTCTACTTTCCCTCCTTTCCACAGAGACTATAAAGCCTATAATAGAATCCTATCGTAACTCCATCTCCGCATGAAAAACAAAAGTATATTAAGAATTTTTTTATATCTGTAGTAAACAGAAATCAAAAATTTTAAAAATTTTTTAATTTAAAACACAAAAAAAAAAATAAGTTAATAACATAATGATCCATTTTAATTGAAAAAAAAAAAAAAAAAAAAAAAAAACATTTAGTGTAACATGGCCATGGCCTTATCTGATCCATGAGAGTAATCTTGAAAAAACAATTAATTGGTTAAAGAATTATTCAACTACTAGATCAAGAATATTTTCGTTTACTGTGTAATCTATCCTATCTAGTAATACTTATCTAATACAAATATGGTATTTAGGCGGTCACACATTTTAATTAGACATTTGGCCAAGTCCAAAATTAATTAGTATTTATTAAAGACAACATTCATCTCACTTTAAGAATATACATATGCATGTGCTATGTAACTGCTGTATATGTATTACACATGTACAGTATACGATTTTATACATAAATAAGAGAACATGACTTTGTTTACAAAATAACGTTGCGTTTCGTTATTCGAAATAAGCGAAACAAGACTATTGCATCACGTGAAGTTGTTTGAAACAAACTTAGAGTATAATATTACCTCATACGAATTAAAATCATTTTGCATAAACTTCTATAACCTATGATTATATGAGTGAATAAAGTTTTTGGAACAACAACTAATAATGCTGACAATCAATTGATAACAACTGACAGTCGTCAGTGCAACTACATAGAAATCGATTTGAACTTTCGAAAGTCGAAATTTCTCTGTGGTGTATATTAAATAGCATTAATCTAATACGTTAAGGAAATGTATATTTTTAATGAAGCATACGATCAAAATTAAATTTTTACTTATCTAATATTCAGTTAAGCTGATATAATATAAAAATATATCATGAACTTTCCGAACATTAACAGTTTTATATTATATGAGCGTGCAAGCCATATTTTATATTTGGTATCAGTCTTGAAACAATAAGCATCAGGTTACAGTTAACCATGTCGCATTTCAAAATAATCTGACAGCCCTAAGACACAAAATATCAGATAAATATTATACGACAAATTTTAGAACAAATCACTCTTATAATGAAAACATTCGTTCAATAATTTAGAGCTTATTATATTTTAAACAAACTTCTTATTTTATAGAAGCATATTCTAAAAAAGGTGCAGATGTAACCCGTTATCTGAATATAAATGTATTGTTAATAAAGTATATTTTTGAAAACAATATGTTTGAATTAATTCTGTCGTTTCTGTTTGTCAGTAGAACTCCCGAGACAAAAGATTTACCAAGGCCTGAAGGGAAATCTAAGAAAAAGAGATTTACGTAAATATTCCTGCTGTAAAGACAGTCGTAAATTTATTATTAGTTTTATTGTAAAAATTGAAACGCTAATAGGAACGTAGTGTTTTAAAATTCCAGGGACAAACTTTTAATAATAAAATAGCAACTTTCAATGAAATATATCTTCTATCGTTCACCAACATTTCAAGCAACCGATATTTTAGTTATTTTATGAAATTGAAGATTTTTTTCCATAAACCGGATGTCACATATTTTATATTAGCCACGTTTGATACAAATAATCACTGTTATAGAATAATTGTTCACAGGAAAAAGACGGCTTGAGTGAAGCAGACTATTTTCAACACAAATAAAACATATAGAAAAAAATGGATGCGTCAGAATTAGAAATTAAATTTATTTTTATCACCAAGATGGGGTAAATAATACTCTAAAGTAGCTAATATCTCAAATAATGCAGTAGTTCACATCAAATGTCAACAAAATAAAATATGAACTAATCATTTCGTTTTAAATTGTGCAGAAGAAATAGTATGATGGTGATGAAAATCGCAATTTATTACAGGCTCCGAAAAATATTAAATTTTCTGTCAAATATAAGGAATGTCCAATTCTTTGAAGTTTTTCGATTTTAACTATCTTACAATTACTAACTAATAAGCCAGATGTTGTTATCTTTGACAAAGAAATAAAGAACATCCAAGTAATCAAGTTCTTGGCTCTGGTAGAGACAAATATTATTATCGAAGAACGACAAATAGACGAAACATAAAATACTTCTTTTCAAGTTGCAAACGTTGTCCTAGTATTACTATGTTAAATTGGTTCTTTCAGTAATTGACATCTTGGGAGGGGTGAGATTTAATTTCTACTTTAAACTGCACGGTATAACATAAAAATGAACGAAAGCTTTCGAAAAGTTTTGCAAACGGTAATGACCTCAGAACCCCTTTATTTACTTTGAATACGTAGTATCAAATAACAGGATATTGGCGTAACAGGCTCTTCGTAATAATATGAAACTAAGAAGATCAAATTTATTGACTAACAAAACTAACAACAAAGTTATATAATCAGTTAGAAATTTTGTTATGAAAGAAAAACTGAAACACGTCTAATATTTCAAATTCTGTTTTGAACTTAGTGATGAATAGTTGTAAATTTGTATTCTATATCGATGATAATTATTTATTACCACCCTCAATGGCTGCTGTTGTCCTTTTATAATGCCAATTTTAATCATTTTCACTATAGAATATGAACTGAAATAATTGCAATTCTTGCGTCACAGTAATGAGCAATGTAGCTTCAACAATATAAGCACAAGCCGTCTACTTAGCATGCTGCAGAGAAGTTACACTTCTCTTCACTTAACTGAATCTATTTAACTGATTTAATTGACAGAACACGAGCGCACTCAAGTTTGATTTGTATTGTAATATTTCTGTATCATATACTATTTTGTATATTAATTTAATTTTTTCGTTATTATTTATTACTATTATTACTATAATTATTATTGTTGTTATTTTCATTATTTATTATTAATATTTTTGTACCATTTACTGTTTAAATCTCAATGTTTGAATTTCATAAATATTAAATAAATTTATTTCAGACAAGTAATTTACATTCCGTTATGTACCTTTTTTAGACTTCAGTTCAAAATCGTTAATGCATATTAATTGAAAAATGGTAAATATTTAATCCATAATCATTATGACAAAACAAGAAACAGAAGCAGAAAAAGTTTCGTTTTATGATATGTATTTAATTTATCGAAACATGAATAATTAGATTAGTAAAATTCTCATTATACAGGAATTATTATAATTATACAAAATAGCAATTAGTACTTTAAATTGAAAAATGACAAAATCAGTTTTAATGAAGACATTTAAATATTGAATATTTATAGGGAAATACGAGAAATCTTATCGGATAACCAAGAATATAGTTGATTTAAATGTGCATATTATATTGCGAACGATAATTACATAAAATAGCTTTTTCTGTGGAATTTGGAATTATTATACAACTTAATTAGTTTTTATAAAAAAAAGATTTCCAAGAGCAACAAATTTATGGTACATGAAAATGAATTGACGTACAACATACTTTCATAGGCAGAATACTTTACTATTAAAACAAACTTATTTGGTTATTTAATTAATAAAACGTATAATACAAGAAAATGAAAATTTAATTTTAAACAATTATAATAGTATGAAAAATTTTATATTATAAACAAAAATTAATGTAATATTTAAATTATTCAGTATTGATTGAGTGTGGAAATACTGTGAATAATATGGAAATACACTTTCCATTTAACTTGTGTTCGTATGTAAAATGTATGAATATACACCACTCAAAACAGCATTCTTTAATGTATTCGAGTGGGGAAAAGGTAAATCATTATTTTTTCGTTATATGGTTGTAGTGACATATATCTCGTAAAATATTAATTCAGACTTCTGCAACTATGGAAAAGTGAAGTGAGTTATAGTTTTTTGATTGGTTGATTCAGTTGTGAGTTATAGATTATAAAATATACAGGCTAATACGCAAAAAATTCAGTATATTTTATAATTTTGCTTTCATAAAAGGGAAAAAGATTTAATAATGAAAATGATAATGATCCCGATACTGTCGATAAAATTTTTGTTTATTCGTTCGATTCCGCTTCGGTATTTTTTATATTAAAGATGCATCTCGCACAGGTAGGTCCGTGATCGAAAATGTCAATAAAATCATGGAAATGATCGAAGTAGACCGGCATGTTAGCAGTCGTAACAGTGCCCAGGAGCTAAAGATCGACCATAAACAGTTTTAAACTATCTACATAAAGCTGATTTCTATTCAATGTTTGGGTATTATATGAATTGACGCAAAAAAAAAAAAAAAAAAAAAAAAACGAAATTCGTAAACTTTAATTTGCGGGTCACTTATGTTAATTTTCGAGCAATCCACTTAAATTCACGAACCCATTACCATTTTTTCTTTTTTTTCCCCACTCCAATATAGCGCGTTATCCCCTTTCCTATACTGTTGTTTTATTGTTAATCCTCTAGCAACGTTTAAATGAATTTTAATTTTTTTCTTTATACTCACACAAATAAATACATGGATAAGTCCATTAATTGTTTCTGACTTTGAAGTTTCCTTTGCACCAAATGTTCGATTCAATGTTTAAAAGAATGTCTTAGAAGTTTACCTTCAAGAATGTGTATTGTCATTTAAGAAAATATTTTCGAGGTATAATAATAGTGATTTTGTTGTTATATATTATCAGTAAGCTTTTCGAGACACTGATTTTGTTTGAAGTGTCTTTTTTTTTATTTGAATTGTTTTGAAAAATTATTTGAAAATTTTTATAAAATATACATTTTTACGACTTGATATATGAAATCGCAAGTCAATCTTTGCAACAATTTTTTTGCAACAAATTCTTATCTGTCAACTAATCCTTATATTTACCATTAAACATAAACAAATAATCTTCATGCAATTTTATTTTATGTCAGACTGATGGTATAGATCAATTGTCAAATGAACTATATTATATCAGTAACAGTTATTTTATGTGGTTATATATTTTAATTGATTTATTCAAATTTATTTAAACTATTTTTATTTTTCTGGATCAAAAAGGGGATTTGTACACAAAAGATCATAAAATTCTTTTATAAATTAAAATGATGTAAAAACTAAAAGTGTGCAAATCACTTAAAAATCCATATAATGCAAAATTAAACCCTGTGTCATTTATACTTATTAAATCAAGTATTAATTTAAAAAAAAATTAATTATTTATTTTTTTCATTATAATTTTACGTTATGAAAATTGAAATAGCAGTAGTTCATGCAATTATTAACCGATTTGTATTGTTTTTTTTTTGTTTGTTTAAACACTATGCCATTGCCTACAATACGAATAACTTATTTGCAAATGATAATTTTTTAATAATAATAATAATATAAGGTAAATAAAAATCATGTTTTTAACATTTTAGATTAAAATAGTATGTCACAAAAGTTCTTGTACGCAGGATGTTTAATAAGAAAGTTTTTATTAATTAATATATGAAGACGTTTTCGTAAAATGTTATGTCAATTTATGCAATAATTTTGAAGATATGGCAGTTTTATTGTTTAACACCGGTGCGTCACTAATGGCACGTCACACGGATACCTTATTACATTGTTAATTTTATATTCTGACCTAATTAAACCATATAATATACGTATATTGTTAGAAAAAATACAGTGTAAAGATGTTTTATATATAATTAAATAATTATATACCTTTTACAAAAATGTTTACAGATAAAAATGCACCATAAAACATGAGTTTTACAAAATGTTTTAAAAATATTGCACTGTTAAATTAGTAATAATTTCTAAAGTAAGTATTAAATGCGTGCAACGTAAGTAATAAGTAATTTGCATAAAAGTAATTAATGTACGTAAGTGCTATATACTTACAAATTTCTTACAGTGTAGCATCATTGATTTATTTACAAATCTATCTAATAATTAATTGAAAAATGAATAATTATTATAAATATATTTTTTAATTATATATTTATAAATTTGACCACTAAAAAATTAAAAAAATTAAAAAAATTAATTAAATTTCACAGATTTGCATTGTTAATTCAGTTCTAATATAATGATATTATAATAACATTGATAATCAAGTCAATGACGTTTAAAACAATTAAATAAGAAAAGAATATTTTAAATTACTATTTTAATATATGATTTATATATTTAGTTAATATATTAATGCCTATAATACTTATTGTGTGTTCTTGAATTTGAGTTATTCAAATAGTAGGATAATTAAAAAATTTAGAATAAATACAAAAAATTACATCAATCGACAATAAATTTTTATTCAAAAATGATGATTTTTATTCTGAAAAATGAGTATTAATATATTTTATATCAATTAAAATAAAACTGTTTTGAATTGATTAATGAAGTTCGTTAAAATATGTTTATTAAATATTTTATATATATAATACCGCCAATGCTATATATATAAATATTAAATATTTTTAATATAATAATGTGTATTAATGATGTAAACATCAATTATGAAAATTAAATTAAACTTTATAATACAATCTAAATTATGTTGTTTATTGCATTTCGAAATAAAAACCATCTTGTATGGAATCTAACATGTACAATGAATACTTTCACTAGAATGACCGATTAACTTGTAAGGAAAAGCAAACAAAATAACGATATAAGAAATTGGAAAGATACAGCAGTCAATATGACTGCTGTAGTTAAAAACGTTTTTTAATAAAGAAATATATTTTAGTGTAATTCCTTATGTTATTTTAATTTTAAAAACTTGAATTTTTATTTGAAACTTTTTCAATATCTGAACATTCAAATTAAATCAATTAAATGTTTATATGTCTCCATAAGGTATAGAATTTATTTAAAATATTATTATTCATTATTGCACAAAATACAATTTTGACAGTCACATTTATTGTCGACAATATATAAACAAACATCTCATAATAAATATTTAGAAAATATTATTCGATGATATAAAAAATTGTGAAAACATTTTTAAGAAAATTTCCTTGTAAAAAAGTAGATTTCCAAATTGATGTTTTATTAATATCTATTTGATACCTGTACGATGGTTTTATTTGAACATTTAAATCCCAGAATACTCAAACGTATATGTACATTTAGTGTGATTATCTTTATTTAAATAAACTTCAAGAAATTCTTCAAATAAATTTACGCTCCAATATACCCTTAAAAAAATGCTTGGAATCGTACGTTCAAAGTAAACGTAGGTAAACGCAATAAAACTAAACATGTACAGCACTGAATTGTTCTCATTTAGAACAGCTTAAAGATACATCAATTTACAGTTCGGCTATTTCACCTCATAACAAAATTGTACGCACAGTGACTGTAGTTTGTTGAAATAAAACTTAGATAACAATTTTAAATAATTAATTTAAAAATGTATCAGGACTTTTATTGATAAACTATAAACGCTTTAAGAATCATTCATGCTATTCTTGTTGTTTAAGAATTCACAGAGAAAATTATTTATACAAATATTTGAAAAAATTGTACTATGAATAGGAGACATGAGTATAGCTACACGTTATGTAATTAAAGTTTTTCACATTACAACAATCGAAAGCAAAAAAAGTATTCCTTAATAAGCTCTAAACTACAACAAATTGTTACAATAAAATTAATTCAAATTTTGTTGTAATAATTTAATTTATAACATCTCCGTACAAGATTTCTGCAAATATTATTAAAATTAATGAAAGCACTTATAATAAGACTTACATTGTCTTTGTACGCGAGTGTTGCAAGTATTCATCAAAAGCAAAGATTGAGTCCCAGATACTTTATTATATTCTGGCAGTTTACATACTTTTGCATTAAAATTGATAGCTTAAAATTCATTGAAATATTTTAATGTTCGATGTCTATATAATCATACTAATAAAGTCTATATACGAATTTAGAAAATATTATTTAAAATTAATATTCTTTTTGTAATTGTACAGACTACATGTTATGGTATTACAAATAATAATTATAAAAAATAATGAATCAGTTTTATGCCCAACGTGCTCATGATACGACATACAGCGTTTCTGTACAAACATTTCGGTATTAGTTAAAACTAAAGACAGAATTCGAGGTAGTCTTTTATCTTCAATTAACACATGAATTTGTAATAAATAATTTTAATCCAAAATTATCGACATATTTTAATGCTCAGTTTTAACGAATATTTATTCAAGTCATCAATATAGATGCTATATATCTAATTATCGGTATATACAGAATTAAAATGATGCCTTATTTCTTTAAATTATAATTTTTATAGTAAGGTATATATACTGAAAACATATAAAAATGACACTTTGTGCAGATTACTATACTTTAAATGAGCATATGTAAAACGCACACACAATTAAGATACAAGTGTAGTAGTAAGTGCCTTAGTATTAAAATGTTTTCTTATTATTTAAATTATTATTTGTTATATCAGAACACATTTTCTAACAATTATAAAACAAGACCTTTCATTTCATTATTACGTTTAATGAATGCTTGCAAAACTAGTGTACAGAGACAGTATAAGTCTCATTACAACTTTTAAGTATTCAAATGTTTCGGTATTTTTGTTTTAATTTGTATTTTATATAACAAATATATATTCTTATCGAATATAAAAGATCACCTTATATTCCATTGTTTCTTTTAGTGAATATTGTGAAATTTGTGTACGGACGTGTTATAAATGAAATTTGTATAGTTTAATTTTAATTATTTGATTTTTTTTTTTTTTTTTACTTGTACCCTTTTTGATTCATTTTAATCTCATCTCATTAGATAATAAAAATGAAAAAAATATTATCAATGAATATTCTTATCAAATATAAAAGATCACCTTTTATTTCATTGTTTTTTTTAGGGAATATTGTGAAATTTGTGTAAGGTCTTGTTATAAATTAAATTTTTATATTTTAATTTTAATTATTTGATTTTTTTTTTTTTTTTTTACTTGTACCCTTTTTGATTCATTTTAATCTCATCTCATTAGATAATAAAAATGAAAAAAATATTATCAATGAATTTAACGACCAACTTTTCTGACGCTTAGCATATGTGTGTTTATTTTCAAAACTTACATTTTAGTTTCAAATCTAATAATTAATAAACAAAATTGAGATGTTAGTATTGATGTTGAAAATATTGTATAACTGATTGATTACATTAATATTAATTACAAAGATTCAACAGATCGGAACTGCTTATCAAAAGTTTGAAATAAAATTATTTAATAATTTAATACTTATTACATTATGTATTCAACAGTTTTAGTCAAAGGAATACTGTCGATTAGTCTATATATTGTAATATATAAATAGTTTCATGTAATGTAAAAAAATAATAAGAGGTAAGTGACTTTAAGAAAGTTATATACATCAATAAAATAAGAATGGAAGTATGATTATATTGATTTTGATATTATAGTCAAAATAATTATACTGTCAATTACAAATATGTTGATGATCATATCTTATAAAAAATTAATTTTTATGTCTTAAAATTATATGATTATATATATCATTTAAGTTTGCAGCGTCGGTTCATTCATTTAAAATATTAGGATTGTATTTTATGTGGAGCATTTCCGATATATTTGTTATGTATGTATTGTTAATTCTTTGTAACTGATATTATGTAATAAATTAGTTATGCAATATTTTCAATATCAATACAAACATCTTAATATTTGTATTGATTATTAAATTTGGTTTATTTGGATTATTAAAAGGACTACTAGTTTGGTCGAAACGTCATGACTAAAATGTAAGATTTGAAAATTAACACACATATATTAAAAGTCAAAAAAATTAGTAATTAAATTTATTGATAATATTTAAAAACAAATTACTGGTATTAAGATACAATATTATTATAAATGAAAAAAATTTTCAGTTGCATTTATGTATTTGAAAACTATTTTTAATCTATAGAAGAATTCAAATGATATTAGAATATTTTATCAAATTCAGCGTTACTTGAAAATACATAGAATAATAATACTTGATAAACATAAAATACTTCTACGGAATAGAATATAATTTGGATTAAGTTTTTCTTTTCCATTTCTAAAACGAAGCATTTAATCTGCAATAATAAATATCTGAAAAAATTAATTAAATTGTACTGTTTAAAATTAACTTGTTTGCTTTTTCACTTATTAAGTGTAAAATGAAGGAAACATAAAAAATACCTCATTAGTTCATCGTCGATCACTGAATTAGAATTAAATAAATCGGATGGCACTCCGCCATAACACCTTGTGTCCGGATCACGTGCTGCCAAACTAATTTTCAAGAAAACAAATATACCTGCATTGCGTATTCTTACGTATCATGATCTGTTATTTTATTCTATTTCATGTGGTATAATTTGTTGGTTTAAAATATTACTATGTATTTTTTTACTTCTTTTCTCGAACGCAATATTTAAATTCAAGACAGACGATACCGTGTCTAATGTGTTTTACTGAAAACGATAATCTTACATATTTAGTAGAAAAGTTTCAACATATAGAACAGATATATAGTAGAAATGGGCAAAGTATTAGAAGTTACATTATCTCAGTTAGATATATGTACAAATGAAATATTCACCAATACAACCATAAGATAGCTTACGATTAAGGAAATCGTAGCAACTTGAGAAGAACATGAAAGGGGAGAAGCATACGTATTTCATAGTCAAAGTTAAAACTCCCTGTATGTCGGTAACCTGCGTCATTTAAATATCAGTCGATATAAATACATTTAAAAAAGATCTGTAGACTATGGACTGAAGGTTTTAAATAATATTTGAAAAGTCTAATTACAATTTATAATAATAATTTCATTGAATACATATCTAAAATCTAATTGTTTATTTAATGTTTTGTAATAAAATAATAATATATGTTAATGCTAACTTTTCATGTTATAGAAACTCTTTATTTCCATTAGATATGATTATAACAATTTGAATGAATAGAACAATCGTCGAATACCTTATTTTATTGAACGTAAAAAACTTATCGCGATATTTGCTCATAAAATATACTTATAAACAGTTAAAGTTCAGAAAAGTCTACGATATTTATCTGTATATGGAAAGGAAACATCCATAAAAATTTATTATCTGTTAGTATATTGTGTACATATCTATTTATTTGGTATTATTTACACCTTATTACAATTTTTTCTTGCGATAACTTAAATAAATTAGTATGATAAATTTTGACATTTAATTAATCACTTTTTATAAAATGTTTATTTTAAGAATTTTTGTAATTAAAGTGAATGTACACCTTGTTGTTGGATTAGTAAATAAAAAATTAATTAGTTTATTTTTTACACTACTAAGGTTTTAAAAATAAGTATATTCATAATAAAGTTAGATGAAACATATGGCAAAATTTTAATAAGAATATAAGCGAAATATCAGTGTAGAGAGTTGTTAAACGATCCTAAAAAATACAATTAAAATTGAATAGATAAGCTTATTTTAAAGTTAATTATTTTAGATTTAAACTAAAAATTTATTAATTTTGCAACAGTTATGTCATCATATGTATATACACTTAAATTTTTATGAATGAAAAGAATTTCATAAACAAATTTAATCATATGGAATAAAAACTTATACACGAACTAAAATTTATTTAAAGAATTCTTTTTTCTATATTAATATAAAGGAAAAAATATATATTCCTAAATTAACTATACATAAAATACTTAAATTAATATTGTTTAGTTAAAGAACAATATTTTAGATTTTTAGAGTAAGTTAAGTGAAGATATTTTTAATTAACACATACGTAAATAATAAAAAATAATATATTTTTATTTATTATTATACATACTTTTATAGCATATATTTTGATAAAATAGGTTTAGGAATATTCAGAGAAATAAATGTGCAGAGCAAGTTACACTTTCTTTAAAATTCGATTTATGAATTGGAACAATCATAGTTTAATATTTTTTAAACCAAGTATGCAATACGTGTTCAGAAATCATTATGAGAGTACCACATTTTCTCTTCTTCATAATGTTACATGTATATAAATAATACTGATAAGATATTGTTTAATAAAGTCAATTTCTTTCAGTTAACTATTTTATTCATTGCGTTTTTATTTATTTATTTTTTTTATATGTAAAGAAGTTAATGGTTAAGAAAAATATATGCAATCTGGTGTAGTAAATTGTTATATCATTTTTAGGTGTAGATTACACTCGCAAAGTTTACCATTATAGAGTCATTGGAAATAAAAATATTAACAAAATGAAAACACCTTTAAAAACTATAAAAGGTATTAAACAATTAAAAATGATTATATTTATTTTTATTAAAGTTCAAAAATAAATTCAAATTTTTAAGCACAAACAAAAGTTAAACTTTTTTGACACATAAAATTTTTTGAAGTGTTTTATAGATCGTTGTATTTTAAACATATATTATAAAACTGATATTTTGTACATTAATTATTAGAACTATTTTTATTATAAATTACAGTGTTTTACTTTAAATTAAAATATACAGTAAAAGTCATATTTTTGTCGTTTTAAATAAATTTTTTGAACAACCAGACTAATGGTATTGTAATTGTAAGGTATGACGCAGATAAGGATATCATAACTTTTTACTCAATCAGATATTTTCGTAATCACTACAGAAATTCTGAGAAAATTCAAGATATGATTCTCATAACATTATAAAATGTTTGCTTTTAACACTAACCGTATTATTACGGTGGTGATAAGTAATCCAAGAGATGAATATTTATCAGTAAAAAAGATAATTAAACATAAAAAATATAACAAAATTCTAAATCTGATAATATAAAAATGTATATAAAGTCAAATGAATAAAGGAACTAACAATCAGTTTATAGTTTTAAATGTAATTTTCGAACCGGTCATTTGACCGGACCTGGTACGGTTAGTGTTAATAAATTTTATCAATCACTAGATTGCAATTAAAATTACAGCTATATATATTACATTATTGATTATGTTGAAAAATAAAGAAATCTACCCAAAATTAACGTTCTTCTCTTTTTTTTTCTGAGGAATTGTGGAATATACTACGTATAAACATAACACTAAAGTATAATTTCGTCAGTCTTGTTTTACCGAAGATTCTATTTTTTATGAGAGAGAGAGAGAGAGAGAGAGAGAGAGAGAGAGAGAGAGAGAATAATGAATAATTTTGAACTTGTGGAAGCATGATAACGGGAATGACCACTTACCATGTTCTGTTGGCAGATTCGTGGTCGGGCCACAAAGCTATATGTATTATATTTCGATAAGTGCCCTTCATTAATTAACAATATCAAAATTAAAGGAACACAGACCGGTATCTAGACAACCTGAAAGTGATGCGACCTTAAAAGTGTCACTTACTACATTTATAAATATCTGTATAGTCCACATATTGAAACTTCTTTTTTACAATTTCTTGTTTTATGGGACAGTTTCTTTTAATTCAAATCACAACTGCATTTTAATTATTTATTTAGAAACGATACATATATCAAAATAATGCCAATTCCTGTAAACTATAAAAGTGTTTATGAGAAGTTTTTTTTTGTGATAGATTGACGTAAAGTGAAATATTACATTGTGAAAAGTTGAACGTTTTGTAAAAACTATGTTTAATACAATTTTTAAACAAAATAAATATTGAGGATATGGCCAGTTACTAGTGGAAATACAATTAAGAAATTTAATAAGTTTTAACATAAGTTATGTTTTGTACGTATTAAAGTTATAGAACAAGTTAAAAAAACTTAGCACTCGATTTTGATCATGAAAAAAATATTAAGAGAACTTACAATTGACAAAAGTTTTAAATATTTAAATATAAGTATTTAACGATTTGTCATAAATTTCACAATAACATTATTGAAATGAATGATCAATAACTGAAAAAAATTAATATTGAATGTAAAACTTATAATATCGATTAAAAAAATCAATTTATAAAAAAGTACAACATTTAACAGATGATGTAATTTTATGACCTTCACGAATAGGTATCGATGTGGCAGGAATGAGAACACACTTTTATCCGGAGGGAGGATGGGGCTGGCTAGTCTGCGCAGCCGGTTTTCTTGCGCTACTTCTTACAACCGGCATGCAACTCGCTTTTGGTCTCCTACATCTTTGTGCTATACGTCATCTTGGTGAACTTCACATGATGGATATAGGTGAGTTACAAGTAACAGATTTTAACTGATGACATACGTTGCTCAGGCCAATTACCATTTCTGAATGATGAGGGGAAAAAGATAAGTTTAAAAAATTGATTGTTTTGAAGTTTTTAAAGCATGCAAATATATAGATTGGAAAATAAAGTTATTTCGTTATCTTAAAAATTACATTTTTCTTTAGAATTAGTTTACATGCAAACGTTTTTGTATATTATTTTACAAAAGTAAACAACCTGCGATTAATTATTAATACCTGTTCTACAGTATTTAAAAAAATATATTATGACCATCCTATAATTACAGTTATAACATTTATTAGAAATGCAAAGTACACTTCTCAATATAAATTGTAATAAAAGTTATTATTGTTTAAGTTTAAAACATTGTGCATCTTGATATTGAGTTTATCATGCAATACCTATTCGAAATTTTATTTTAGAAACAAAAATTGCTTACCAAAGCGTTATTTCTAAAGAGCATTAAAAAATTAAACATTTTATTGCAGCTCTTCTTCAAAACAACCCATATAATTTGTATTTTAAATGTTTTTATTACATTTTTCAAACGTTTAAAAAGAGCTATTAATGCTTAAAATAATTGTTTTCCCGGAGCACCGAAGCACTAAAAATGATCTCACCAAAGTAAAACTATTCATGTATAAATAAAACGCTTTCTATGACAGTCAGTTTTATCAAAAAGATGTATTATATTTTGTATAAACTTTATTACATGTTGAAATATAATCTATCAATGATGCATATAACTATAATATTAACATATATTCATGAATAATTAATATTAAGTTCACATATAAAACTTGTATATAAATTTGTTTCCATAAGCGAAATATTACTTCAATTTTTCAGACGTGTTATATTTATATCAGAAATATAAAATTTAACATTATTGAATATGTTTTATATAAATTAAATCTGTTATAAGTAAAAACTAATTATACATAAAAAAAAGGTAACAGAAATTTAGCATAAAAACAATACATGCATTTTCAGATTAATTTTTCTAATGTTTATATTGTATTTATAAACTGTATAAATCATAATTGCAATATTTATTATATATGCATGTAACTTAAATCTATATTAAAGAAATATTTAATTGGTGAAATGCTAGACGGATTTACAAATTTGTCTTTTTGCTTTATAGTTAAACTTTTTTAAACATAAAATATGCACTCATAATAAGATAACACATAATTATAACACAACAATTATAATTTGATTACAATTTGGAATTCTTAATTTAATTCAAGAAAAAAAATTATTTTATGTCGCGTATGGATATTGTTAAAAAGACAAAAGGATATCTACAAATATCAAAAGAAATGTTAAGACTAAATTAGCACATCATATTCCATTGCCATCAATTTTTCTCGAAGATCAATTTAAATCTAAATTAATAGCTTAAAGTTCTCAATTTAGAAATTTGAAATACATTTTTATTGTTAAAATAACTAAATAAAAACACAAAATACATAAAAATATATAACATTCATTAAAATAAAAAAACTATAATCTTAAATATAAACAGTTTTATATTTTTTGTTATTTTAATCTCATGAAATGAATACAATGAATACCTTTTCAGTTTATATTTGAAATCTGACTACAGAGCTGATTACATGTAAAGATATTATTCTAATAAATAAAATCATAAGTAGTTTTGAAAGAGCGTGTGATTTTGTTTATAAATAATTACAAACTAATCTGAACGAAGACGAAATGAAAACGAACGAAACGAGTAAAAGTAAAGTAAAAGTAACAGAAACTCAATATCTCGATACAATTATTACTAAAAATAAT
>JABFOX010000055.1:0-23750 GCA_022817665.1 Axea sp. ZL-2020
AGTACTTGACATCGGTTCATCTTCGTCAACACCTTTACTGCCTCGTCCGTCGTTGCGTCTGGCTCGCGGGGTAAGATTCCTTCGAAATCTTACCCGACCTGAGTCACTGGAGACTGACGCGGTCCGAACGGGAGGTTCACCATTGACCGACGCGACGCTTAACGCGTTGATTAAAAACCCACAAGTCCGAGAATAACTTTTGTTATTGTTGACGTGGCGTTGTCAATGTCACCCGACTGTTTTCGTTAAACAAGTTATTTATTTTTCGTTCAAACTAAATCCAACGTCAGGTTCGGGCATCGTTTCAAATTAACGCGCAATTGGACTCTTACGAAAAATTACCTCGAACGCAGTCTTTTCGGGACTTCTGGATTCGTTCGCGAAATGATAATAAACATTGTACAAGGTGTCCATCGGTAATCAACAACTCGGTTTATTCCGAGAAATCGGTGCAGCGTGAAAAAATCCCCCACGCGGGCCTTGAAATTTTCAGCGCTAGCCCCCTCCCGCCGTCCCACCGAGTTGGGCGAGTCCACAATTCTTCGTGACGCATCTCCAAATAAAAGTTGGGCGTTCTCGTTCGAGAGTCCAAAGTTGCCCCCTCCCCACTACGGGCGCTGCGCGTGGGGGAGTTTTCGCGCGTACAGACCCCCCACCACCCTTACTGAAGGTCCATTTCAAACATTTCTCCCCGTCAGTCCTTCATTCTCGAACATCCCTGGAGGTCAAACTGAAATAAGATTTCGGGGAAATCGAAACATTGCTCTTCGCCACCAATGAAATCGTCGCCGAATCGAAAGAACTATTTTGACACTGGATTATTTTCGCGCGTTTATCTTTAATAATTATTTAAGCATCGATTAAGATATCGCGTTGAAAAACGTGTCGCTATTAGCGCTGTACAAATTTCATTTGTAGTTAAATGAACGCGTTGCTTAACGAATTACGTCATTTATTTTGATTGTTACTCCTCATTATTTCGCGTACTTTTGAACGAAATTAAAATTCATTTAATTCGTGCAGCCGAACAAAAACAGAAACGAAAGCGAGAAATGAAGTAATTTGTTAAAAATGGTTAATTAAACATTGAACTTAATGCATTTGAATAATAAGAAAATAAATTAATGTGTTTGAGGAATTATTTCAATCGCCTTGATGAATAACAACAATGGCCGTTTTTCATGGGCTTACTTTTGTCAACAATGCGAGTTTCAATAATGCCTTTTTAACGCCGCTTCGCGTAACGTTAAAAATAACGAACTAAAACAAAAACATTCGGAATGCATCTAATCAATTTTGACTTGCAATTGTAAACAAATAACGTGACATTGAACTTTTGTTTGAGTTTAAGAAAAACGAAAAAAAGCTTATTGTCACTTTACGGACGCTTTGTTTGGTGTAATTCCAATCGTTTGCGTTATTTCAAAGGTCAGTCGAAGGTCATAATTGTTATGTTGAAAATAAAAGAAATTTTGAAAATAAGTTTGAAATGTTGTGGCGTCGGGCCTGCGTTGTGGAGTGTACGAGGGTGTCGTGACGTGACGCAACAATGGATACACGGGCGCCACTGCGAACGAGGCGGTGGACTCGAGTCTGGCTGGCCGTTCGGGGGTTCATTAATGCATAAATAAAGAAGAGTTTCACACGTTGGAGTGTCGCTCTGGATGCGAGTGACGAATCGTACTAAAAAATGAATTTTAAGATTTGTTTTTTCGTTGCGTTATAATGTTATTTGGTTTACGTCACGTGGGTTAATTAATGTGTAATTTTTATACGATTTTATTGAATTCTTAATTTAAATTTTAAGTTTGTACAAAAAAGACTTGTGTCCCCCTCTGTTAGTGAAAATTACATTTCGAGAACTACGGTTTTTTTTGTCATCTGGAACTACGAACTTTTTTAATTTGCAAAACACATCCGTATATTTGACTAAAGATTTAAATTTTTTTAATTAATTAAATTCTCCCATACTAATAGAATTCGGCTGTTGCCATTTTATGAACACACAATGTGTGATATCATTTGTATTTAAGAAGACACTAATTCCGTGGAAGTATCCCTGATAGATGCATTGTTATTTCGTGTCGTACTTCATTGAAGTAGTAATGAGTTAAAAATTATTCCAATTCACATTTCAGTGAGAGACTAGGGGTTTATTTATGAAAAGTTGTCCCATTCGTGTTTAACTAAATGACCTTCCTACATTATCGACGGGGATAAACCGATAGAAGATAGATCTCATACCTACCATATCGGTGTTATATCGCAGGCACGCCTTACGGAAAATTTTAACGCCTGCATTTCATCAGATCTTAAATATTTTTTTTTATATCTTTTTAATATAATAATTTTTCACATCCTAAATAACATGTACATATGAAATCAAAGTGGCGCCCCTGTGATGCATTCTTACGACCACAGTGGCGCCACTGTGATGCATACCAATGAAATCTGTAACATTTCAATACAATAATCTTTTGTTCTTAAAAAAAAAAAAAATTCATAAGACAATGTGAAAGTTTACAATTCGCTCCTCTGCTTTTTCATGTCAAATTTTATTTTTCTTTTCAATTAAACACGTACACTATTTTATTGCTCGTATAAAGACAGCACTTGATTAACATGCGAACAACTTTGCAGTCAACAATATGCATTCGTTTCAAATAAATTTACAATTTGTAAAGACATGATCTTCGAATACGACGGTACGCTCATAGATTGCAGTAAGGAACACTCTCCCACTGATACCACTATATGTGTTGGGTTGGCAACTGAATGATTGTGTGTTGCGCCGATAGATATACTTAATTTCGACAGCGTATTCAAACCACTTGATCTATATTTTTCTTGTAAATTGAACTTCCTTCCATGCCCTAATCTCGAATCTTCAAGTTTTAAGTAAATTTCCTTCCGTGCAGAATACCTTATATCCATATATCACGGATTTAGTGTTTTTTCAAGTACGAATGGTGTAACAGATTACATTTTCGTTAACTAATCACAGCAAAATTCTGTAACTATGGAAGAATTTATTCAATTTAAAAGTCTTCAATTTTGATCTACCATAAGGATACATTTTGAAAATTACAGACTCTGTGTGAGCAGACGATAAAAAAGTCGTAATTCACAAACTGCGTCTACATATTTCATTAGAAATATACATTTGTAAGCGGAATATATTTTCCCGCGCTTATAGAATGTCGCTGTGATCATTTTACGACAATATAATGTGTAGTATCATTTATATTTAAAAAAACACTAACTCCGTGAAATCATCCGTGATACATAGCATTAAATGGTACAATTTGTAATAACGCTGTTGACAAACTCAAATTTTTTTCTTTCAATGGTATTCGACATTGCAATAGTAATGCGAAGCTCTCCCCCATTTTTGGTCATTCGCCGAAAATGATCAGACCCAGATGGCGCTGTGTTGTCACGTCCCCTATACAACCCTGATCTTACCTCTACGGATTTCCTTTGAATTCAGTTGTTCATAGGCAAGAATTGGCTTTTCCTTCTTCTTTAAAATCCCCAATCACTAAATTACCAGCCCAGTCACATAGTTACTAGTTAACCACGATGTAACATTGAAGATAGAATTAAAAAAATAAAAAACTTAAAAACAATTGGCAAATGTTTGAGTGCTTGCAACGCTAATTTGTCTACGAACTAAGTTCCATAAACACCCCCGCCGTCTCTTTAGTGCAAATACCTCGTCTGTGCCGCGCGGTTAAATTATTTACCTTGCAATCTATAACACTTTGTCAAAACAAGTTACATTAACACCAACGACACGTTTTTACTCAAACGAACCACGGTTTCACGGTTAATCTAATACAATACTCGTGCAGTTGGATGATTTACATAAATTTGTACACGCTAATTACACGCCGTATACCATAAACATCATTTTCAACAGAAATTCTGTGGTTATATGAAAAACCACAGTGGCACCACGGTGATGTGTACTCAGGGTCGCACTGGCGCCACTGTGATGTGTATTTAAGAACACACTGGCGCCACTGTGATGTGTATTTAGGAACACACTGGCGCCACTGTGACGAACATATAAAATATCCTCCAACGCTTCACAGAGCTATGAGTTTCGAGCTGCACTTGGCCCATCTCTCTTGCAACCTCTGCCGCTGTTCCAGATGGTTGTCCGACAAGTTCCGAGCCATTCCACTTGGTCCGGACTTCAGCTTCCTGGGGTCCAAGTTCGCCCCCAACGTCTGCACGCCCTTCGCGAACTTCGAGAAGGGCGACAGCAGTTCTTTCGTTGTTATTCCAATAGGACTCGAGGCACTAGTGTTATCGGTGTTGATCGATTTCAAAGCAGACTCGCTCTGCGAGTAGCTGATGTTGAGCACCAGGTCCTGCTCGGAGGTTGAGCGTTTCTTGTCGAACAGCTTCGGGTCGGTCCGTAACCTGTCCTCGCCCACCGTCCCCGAGGACTGGCTGTTGTTCTTGGAGAAATTCAGAGAAGCCGGCGGGACCACCTTCTCCTTCTCCACGCTCTCCTTGGCAGCGTCAATGGTGATCTCAGGCGCACCACCCGCCCCTTCCGAATAAACGCTGGAACTGGTTTCTGTGCGCGACAATTTGCTGGCGTGGGACTTGTTCGTCGCCGTTGCGGCGCGTTCGTGAACATCGTCTAGAACCACGTCGTTCTTCATGCCCATGATGATGCCGATTTTGGGGGTGTAAGCCTCCATCAGTTTCGTGTCGCGCTCAAAATTCTCCGGTTTTGGAATGTAAATTTTTGGCGCTGCTATGTTTTCGTCGCTGTCGCTGCTGCTGCTGGACTTGTCGTTTATGTTTCCGCAGATGTCTCTGTTTCCAACGGTGAATACTGGCTTGTCGGCTGTACCGCAGTCCTTCTTCCTTAAACTCTTTACTATGTGCATCGACTTCTTCCCAGTCAGCGTGTGACCTAATTTGTTCAGTTTGCTGAATTGCTCGGTTACATTGGTGATGGCTTTGGTTCCTGAAAGAGTAACTCAGTTGTGTAATGGTGTGAGCTTGCTGAGAGGGGTTGCTTTTTAGGTAAGGTTCGTCTGTCAATAGGAAGCGTGTAGATTTCACTTCTTCAATGGTTGATTTCACTTTTCAAGGTTGCGGAGTACGCAGCTGAGTTTATCGTTCTTCATCATGGCGTAAACTGGTCTAACAAGATATCATATCTATCATTTCCAGAAATTAGCTGTTATCTTGCGTGTTTACATTGGTTGGTTGGATTTCACTGGTTGGAGATTCTGTGTCGCTTTGAACCTGGAGTTATATGGAGTTCTAATTTAAAACTGCGTATTAGGAACTGAGGTACCTTACTGGAATATTTCACCAGGAATCTTGGTATTATATTGGAGTGGTGTGTCAGAAATTTGGATATCTTACTGCAACTGTGCATCAGAAACCTGGTCGCCTTACTGGAATGCTACACCAGTAATCTGGATATCTTACTGGAATAGTACACCAGGAATATGGATATCTTACTGGAATGGTGCGTGAAAAATTTGGGTATGCTACTAGAATTATACATCAGAAATCTAGATACCTTACTGGAATGGTACACCAGGAATCTGGGTATCTTACTGGAACAGTGTATCAGAAATTTGAGTATCTTACTAGAACTATACATCAGAAACCTGGATACCTTACTGGAATGGTACACCAGGAATCTGGGTATCTTACTGGAATACTACACCAGGAATATGGATATCTTACTGGAATGGTACATGGGAAATTTGGGTATCCTACTAGAACTATACATCAGAAACCTAGATACCTTACTGGAATGGTACACCAGGAATCTGGGTATCTTACTAGAACAGTGTATCAGAAATTTGAGTATCCTACTAGAACTATACATCAGAAACCTGCATACCTTACTGGAATGGTACACCAGGAATCTGATCATCTTACTGGTATGGTACAACACACCAGAAACCTTACCGAAATCCTTCTACCTGAAGGAATTTCTCGCTGGTCAGCAGTTTAACGCCGATGAAGATGTGAAATCAACAATTGAAGAGTGAGTTCGGTCACAGGCGACATACGTTGGCGTACAAAAATTGGTAGAACGTTATGGTAAATGTCTAAACAAGCACAGTAACTGCTTAAAAAAAATAGTTTACTGTTTAAAGAAAAAATAAACAAGGTTTTTGAAAAGTAACCCTCGCACATAAAATGTAATTTCTATGCAATATTATCACCTGCGCTCTTCAAAGCGTGGAGCTGTGTTTCAGAAACGTTTCTTGTGAGTTCTGGAAAGGTGATGTCTAAAAATCCTGTGTGGTTTTTCGCATTGATCAACTTGCTCTTTCGTTTGTCCAAAGTTACGTTGGTGAATACTGGTACTTTTGGCAAATTTGCTATTTCCATGGCAACGGTAATGG
This sequence comes from Axea sp. ZL-2020, assembly GCA_022817665.1. Classification (NCBI taxonomy): domain Eukaryota; kingdom Metazoa; phylum Arthropoda; class Insecta; order Hymenoptera; family Scelionidae; genus Axea; species Axea sp. ZL-2020. The sequence continues at coordinate 6,399 of JABFOX010000055.1, forward strand.
CTTCTATAATAGCTTTCAACGATTCTAAAAAATAAAGTCGTACAATGTTAATTTCAGTCTAACGAAGTTGATGGTGATTTTCATTAATACCTATAATTTCCTCTTCGGTCTTGATGATGACAGCCATATTATTGAAAAATCTCAAATTTGTACTTCGGAACATATGAAAATAACCAGAATCATTGTCAATTTTGTAATTGATACGGATGCAGTAGTGGTTTTTATTTTTAAATATCGACACAGTGCTCTCAGGCTGTCCAAACTCAATAAAATCTATATCACAAAGCTTGACCTCTTGATAGTTGGTAACTTTATCAATCTGGTCGTCATAATCAGCCACATAATAGCTATCGTGCGTCAGTATTAAAATTTTATCCATTTCTGTTTCTGAAGGATCGCCAGTGCTGAAAATGTAAAATTTTTAATGCATTTTTATTGTCCTGTTAGTTTCATTGCTTTTGCAATTTAAAACTGTGTATTACTGGCCATTGGGAAGCCATATTCATAAACTGTTACAATTTATTCCAATTCACATTTCAGTGAGTGAACCTCGTGAAGTATATTATCAATAAAAAAAAACTTTGGGTATAACGTGTTTGTCCTCACTTCAGCAGCTGTTGCTCGGCAAGCAATGGTCAAACGAGACAATGGTAGTTTTCTGTCCAAACCTGCTACTAGTACCTAGCAAGAGAAACACCCTAGGGACTCCTCAGTACTTAGAATCTTTCTATTGGTAGGAAGTGATTAACTTTCTCAATTTCCTCTACTCGATTCGAGGAATTTACTTAGGTTCCTCTGATTCCTTATAGGAACATTTCTTTAGATTCCTATACCTCCTTAGAGGAAGTTTCTTGTGCTCTATTATCTTAGAGGAACTTAATTAGGTTTCTATACTACTGGAAAGTCCTAGACTTCTGTACTTCCTTAGAGGAACATCCTCAGGTTTCTATACTCCTTTAGAATCCTCTACTACCTTCGAGGAACTTCCTTAGGTTTCTATACTACTGTAAAGAACGGTTTAAGACTTCTATACTTCCTTTGAGGAACTTCCTCAGGATTCTATACTTCTTTAGGATCCTCTACTACCTTCGAGGAACTTCCTTAGAATTCTATACTTCTTTTGGATCCTCTACTACCTTCGAGGAATTCCCTTAGGTTTCTATACTACTATAAAAAACGGGCTAAAACTTTTATACTTCCTTTGAGGAACTTCCTCAGGATTCTGTACTTCTTTAGGGTCCTCTACTTCCTTCGAGGGACTTCCCTAGGTTTCTATACTACTGTAAAAAAGTGTCTTAGACTTCTATACTTCCTCAAAGGAACTGGCTTATGTTCCTATACGTCCTTAGAGGACCTTCTTTAGATTTCTATATTTCTTTAAAGGAACTGTCTCAGCTTCACATACTTACTTAACGGAACTTTCTTAGAATTCTACACTTCCCTAGAGCAACTTCTTTTAACTCCTCTGCTTACTTAAAGTAACCAAAGAAAGAGGAACCAAGGCTCTTAATGATGAGTAATACACAGCTTTAAATTATTGACAAAAAGATTACAAAGATATATTTGTGGTTTTACTTACACGGGATCAGCATCGATAAGACCCCAACTTCCAAGGATATTTTCTGGATTGTTTATTAATAACTTTTTACAATCTTCTATCAATAACTTAACATGAATAGCAGTAGCTGCATTGTCTTCTTCTTCTGTTTTCTCCTGAAACATTTCTTCATTCACGGAGTTTCCCAACATTATGTCGATCGTAGCTTGACGGTACGCGTCCTTGAATCTGTTAAGGTAGTACCTGAAACAGTAAACGTGCCTTAAAAGATTTGAATGGGAGAGATTTGTGTTCTTTTTTAAAAACATCTCAATTATTCAAACAAAATTCTAACTGTCGAGTGACTGTAATTTTTTATTATTTTAATCGAATTTGAATTTCTTTAACTATGAAAAGGGAAATAGAAGAAATATACAATGGAACAGGACATTGGTAATTTGTAGATGCAATTTATTTCTACATTGTCCGAATTGGTGAAATCTTTTTTATGGAATAGCAGACCGAATTTGTGATAAGAAAAGCTTACATTCTCAAGCCAAAAGCACAATCTACGAGGTGAGTTCAAAAAAAGACCGAATTCTTGCTTTATGGCTCATTGCACCAGGCCTTTAATACCGCCCCCTCAAAGCAGTGCCCTCTATCGGCAATGCACTGCACCCAACGTTTCTTCCATTCAAGTTTGGTAAGTAGGAAAAAGTATTGTGGCTAGGTCTGGCGAAACGACTCACTTCAGTAGCCTGAGTCTGCCGCTAGGTGCCCTCATTAGCGCGCTCCCTCTGCCGGTCTTTTCTTGAACACACCTTGTTCAAGAATTAGAACAAGTACATCATTTGCTTGTTTAGTTTGACTATTTATATCAGTTGGCAGATTAGTTTTCCAATTCATAAAGTAGTAGTAGTTTTGAACAATGAATTATGAAAACGAACCTCGTTAAGTCATAGATGGCAATAGCATAAAGTATATCAGGGTAGGAAGCGATATTTATTGGTATGTGTGGTGGTTTAGCAGGAATAAGTTCTAAACAGCAATTATCGAAGATATCTATATAATCTGACCAACTATCCTTAAAATCTTCAATATCTGAAGAATAACCTAGTAAAATATTTAAAGCTGACTGACGTATGCCATCCAAAAAATGTTGGCGAAGCCAACTACAGGAAAACAAGAATATTCTCTCAAGAATATATTTATGTCAAGACAATGGTCGAAGTTAGCATTTACACAAACATCTTAAGTTACTCATTGTACCGGAAATCCCCCTCGGTTATTTTACTGAATAGAAATACGAGGGTGGATCAGAAAGTAACGGACAATAATTTTCTTCTGCATTGGTAACCCTGCTGGGGTGTTGAAACTTCACCAAGATATACTTTGAACCTTTCACTAAAGACACTGTTTTGTTCTCGCGTGGAACTCTACTGGGAGAAGCGTGAACTAAGCATCAAGTGTGCGTGGCACCAGATCCAGCACCGTGAGACTCTCGCTTGAACATGAAAGGGTACTACGAAAATGGTACTGCGTTGGGAGAAATGTGTTGTGACGGTTAGTGACTGCGTAGAAAAATAGACTACAGGTGTCGCTTCATACGCGCATTTGTTTGTAATGCCACCTATTAAACGTTTTGTAAACACATCATTGCTCGTTACTTTCTGATTCATCCTCGTGTTAAACACACATTTTAGCCTTTCGTACGACGAGTGTTCAAATGGAAAGGTACCAATCGACAATGCGGGTATAATCGAAGTCTTTATTCAAAAGTAATCATTAGAGGTCTGAGCACAACCACCCCACTGTTTCACCAGCCGAAGAATTCCCTATTCCTAGAATTCCTCTCTGTGACAAGAGTCAATCCTCCACTGTTTTCCTCAATTTGAAGTGACTTCCCTTAGAGATTTTTTTTTGACCAAACAGATGAAAGTCGCAGGACGATATGTTCAGACTGCAGGGCGCATGCTCCAGTTTCTCTCACTTGAACTTGGCCAGTAAACTTCATATGACCCTAGAATCACGTGGATACGTTCACTTCTTCTGTGAATCGGTGTGTTCCCTCAGTTGGACGGTCCCCGCAACTGCCTGTGTCACGTGTGGACACCCGCGCATGCGCACAACCACTACGTTCAAATTGCAACCGATTTGTCATTTCGTACCTTTCCGTTTGAAAACAAGTGATTGTTCAAAACTCATCATCTGGAATGCAAATTGCTAAAACGCGTTTCACGTTTATCGCACGTTTCGTTCTACGTTTGTGATATTTGTCGTAGAGCAGTTGTCTATCATCACGCAATTCAGAGAATCAATTTCTCAATGACTACTTCGCCCACTGATCGCATTAATGAATCAATAAAACGTGTAATACCTATTTGCTGAATTCATCCCATCTTTCATCAATCCTGTAAATTTTCGTTCGCCGGTTCTGGTGTAATCACCCTACAAAACACAAGTCAGTTAGTTACATCAAGTGCGTCACAACAAACTACATACATAAGTACTACAAAAGAATAATTCCCTAGCACAAGTTCCGAGTCTGCCCTCACGGAGTCGAGCCACGAACATTTAATTTGAACGGTAAATTGCGAAAGTTAATCTAGGGAATTTCTTTCAAATCCATGCAAACTCGCCCTGAATCTTTATTTAAACAATAGTTCTTTCTCTGAATTTCAAAGGTCAATCTAGGGAATTTCTTTTAAATCCATGTAAACTCGCCCCGAACCGTTATTCAAACAATAATTCTTTCTCTAAATACCGAAAGTTAATCTAGGGAATTTCTTTCAAATCCATGCAAACTCGCCCTGAATCTTAATTTAAACAATAGTTCTTTCTTTGAATTTCAAAGGTCAATCTAGGGAATTTCTTTTAAATCCATGTAAACTCGCCCCGAACCGTTATTCAAACAATAGTTCTTTCTCGAAATACCGAAAGTTAATCTAGGGAATTTCTTTTAAATCCATGTAAACTCGTTCTGAACCGTTATTTAAATAATAGTTCTTTTTCGGTTTATCACAGGCGAAATTGACAGAAGGGCATGCAATCGTTGGGAAAGAAAACAACTAAAAATAACACGCTGTTAAAAAACACACCCATACTTCGCAATTTAGCTCACAGTCTGTTAAAGAGAAATCAATTAGTCGTTGTAGAACGCAGGAGTCCGCGCTTCACGGTTCACGGACAAAAGACCGCGGCGTGATCAATCGAAACGAACAAAATTACATAACTATAGGTACTTGACTGAATTGAAAACGAACCTTTAAAGCGTTAGTTCCGGCATATTGCTTGCTTATAATATCGCCATTGTTAGCCCAAAGTAATTGAAAAGTTTGACGGATGTTGGAAGGTAAAGTACCGTCCGGAGGGATCAAACCCAGCTTAGAAAATTGCATTTCCATAACAGCTTTGCCCAATGCGGTTTGAACGACGTTCGTTCTGTCTAAGCAATCTATGCAGTTCACCCGAAAAACACCGTTTTGCATGCATATTGTGCCATGTTTATCACGCCAAGTATATCCCATGTCAGCCAGTACCACGGCTAGTGCCGATACCAGTATAGATACATTTTCAAAATGCATTCCACGACTGTTCATCAACATAATTATTAAAGCATTTATCTGTATTTCGTATGATGGTCGGTTGTTGGAAAAAGACAACAGCGCCACTCACCAGTATTCGTGAAAGTCAAACGTCGTGTACGTTATGCTAGGATTGTTATAATTAAGTACGTGGTTGCTGTAAACCTCCCATATAATTTTCTCCTTTCCACCTTGCTCCACCAGATTCACTATGCACACGGGTCCGTAGCGCTCCAGCTCTTCAGCGAAATGCTTCTCAAATGCTACTTGCGTTTCGGCTTCACCTGCGTTTTCGTGCAAGAGTGTTAGTATGGCGCTTGGACGATTTGTTTGGTCTGTTTGGATTATTCGAAACAGCGCCATCTACCGGCGGTACTCTTCCCAACGTTCCCTCCACCTCTGGAAGGAGTCTTGGAACGCATCTTCTGGGGTGGCGTTTTAAGATTGGGGTAGAAGACCAAATGGGACTGAGTCTGGGAAATAACTAGCTAAGGGTTTCGCACCCTGCAGGCCGTTCTCTCCTTTCCCATTCGCGCTACATCCGCCCACTGAAGTCCATACGATTTCACCACCACACTAGAATTTCGCTCTGTTGGTATTCCTTTAGTAACCATATATTTCGTTTTTTCTTCGCTGATTTCTAATCCTACATCTTTTGCCGCGTTGAGCGAAATTCCTATATTTTCTACTAAGGCTTCTTCCTCTTCTGTTATTAAATCTACACCGTCTGCGAAGACTTCCGTCTTTATCACACCGCTCGATGTCGCCCCCTAGTGTCTTTCTAATACCAATCGCATCACGTGCTCTAGAACTAAGTTAAAACGTAACGGTCAGATTATGTCTCCCTGTTTTAGGTCGTCCTGAATTTCAAAGGTTTTCGATAAGTCTTTATCTACTCGTATCCTACTAAAGTTTTCATTGCAGCAAATTTTTATTAATTTAAGTAAATTTTCGGAATGCCTAGTAGTAATAAAATATTATACACCCGCGTTCTTTTAACTAAATTATGCATTTTTTTAAATCTACATATAATTAATGTACTGTTTCCTTACATCCCCATTTTTCTCGAAAAATTGCTTAACTGTAAATATTTGATCCGTCGTTGATCTATCGCGACGGAATCCACAATGATTATTTCCTATGGTTTCTTTCACATGCGGTGTGATTCTATTTAATAATACTGTTAAAAAGACTTTATAATTTATAAATAGTAATAATATACCGATTTTAAAAGTCAGAATTATAACTGATATATTCCACTCTTTCCTTTGTCCCATATAATCGCCATAAGTTTTACGATTTTACTTTTATTTATAAATGTATATAGTTCCCTCGTTTATTCATTAATACCCAGAGCTTTGTTATTTTTTAATTGTTTTATCACGTTATATACTTATTCGTACTCCGATCGTTCTATGTTGAATTCGATAATGTGAATTTTGTCACAATTTTCTTGGACTTGTCTTTCGCGCACATTAAATAATTTATCGACATAATCTTTCCGTGTATTTAATACTCCGCTCTGTATGATCTGCGATCATATTCCCTTTTTTATCGCATATTATATCTGATCGATTCTGAGAACCATACAAATGTATAATATACATAATTAACATTTTTAATTGAACTCGAAAGTCATTGGTGTTAAAATATACTTGATAAATGTTTTCTTTTTAATGCGCGCAACTCAGCTAAAGTACTATAAACTTTTATGAATAATATTCAAATGAACTATTAAAAGAGAAGAACGTATATTAAAGATACTATATATGATTCATTTTACTCTTCAGTAACTAAAAATGAGTAAAATCAATTTATTATAAGTTAAACGTTATTTGTAATAAAGGTATATGCATTCAGAATGTATATTTGTTTTCATGACGTTACATCGTGTCCATAAAATCAACTTCTACCTGTCGAGTAATTAATCGACTTAACATGACAAATCAGTTGTTTTCCCAAGATTAAATATTGATAAATGCATTCATTTTCAGTTGTAATTAATCCTAAAGATTTATGTTGTTAAACATCATTAATAACATTCTAAATAAATTTAATTAAGTGCGATATTTATGGGACAAACTGTGTTTCATGAAACCTTATTTCCTTATAATCTGTACTGCAAAAGTTGAAGCGCTGCTTGAGATATTAAATAAGTACAAAAAAAATGGATGACATTCTAGATTGAGACGATCAAATTAATTATGAAACGATATTATATTTTAAAATTATTACAATGCTTGCAACTAAAACAAATAGAAATTGTAATTCGAAGTGAATGACTCGTTTAAATTTAAATTACAAATTTATTTTCATGTGTTAATTCTGAAAATATTTTATTGTTAATGCTTAAACATATTTCTTTAAAATAAATGTATGGATGCAGGGGAAAAATATTATTATTACTTTTGGTCCAAAATTACCACGAATTCTTCATTTATTTTCTGTATTTATTTAAAATATCAATATAATTTTTATCCTTATAAAATAAAACTGATATAACTCTTTTCTGCGTTTTGTTGATATATGTTTAATTGATAAAATACACAGTATATATGAAACTTACAGTTATAATTTACATTAGATAGAAGTGCAAAACTTACACAGAGATTCTCAGTATTACATTGTGTTAAATACTTTCAAAAGACATTTCTAATGCAGAAAGATTATTATGGTCCATACATGAATTGTATTATTAAGTATAATTGCTCTTGCAAAACAACTCAATGCGTTAATTTACAATTACGTAATCAGCATTTTATTGGTTGAAGAGGTAAAAGAACATAAATATTCGATTCATTCGCAGGTAACAATATCTCTTTTCATCTCGGCTAGAATGTTATATTTAACAACATGCGAGTATACGAACATGCGAGCAACCTCATTATCCTGCGATAAATTGCCCTAATACGGTTACAAAGGATTACAATTCGAGTTCTCATTTTCTTTAAATTAATAACGATATAAATCATTGTCGTCAAACAAATAAGCCATTAACAAAATTAGCATGTTTAATTTATTACCTTTAATTTACTACTTACTAGACATGAATCTACGCAATAAAAAATACTTTCATCGATTAAGTGATGTAAATTAAACTTCGATCAAAATAACAATAATTTTTTTGAACAGTTAAAACAAAATATAGCAAAACATATTACTAAACGAGTCAACTTGTCAGTTGTTGAACTAGTTAAAATTAAAAAATCAGTATTTTATAAAAGATAATATTCTGTAACTGTTTATTATATAAATATAAAAATCATTATGATAATGTTACTTTTTATGTATCCAAAAATTATGAATCAATATAACAATAAATTTGTAGAGATGTTGTAAAAATAACGAAGAAAGTTAGAAAAATTAATGCATTTTTGAAATTATACGTCAATGAAAATGTTAAGAAAGTCAATACTTCCTTTCCTTTTTATTTATTAAAAATATTTACTATACTTTTCCACAATAAAACTTTATCTGTTAATTGTTAATTAATTTCCCTATAAAATTTACCAAAAAACAAAAATAATTTAGTCAAATATAGAATTTATTCAAGTAAACATTGGAAAGAATAAAATAAAAAAAAAAAATAATAAAAAAACAACGTGCATTTGTATAATTTATGTCCGAAATTGTTGCATGTATGATTATAATTTTTAAAGTTGGTCCATTATGGTCTCAAATAACTAAATAATAAATAAAATAAAATTGCAATTTCTGAAGCAAAATTTTTAAAATCAAATTGCACAACTGAATAAACTGTATTTTATTTGTAGGTATTTATTTTTGGTGAAACATTCTCCAATAAATTAAATTATCTGAAATTGTGTATTCTGTATAATATTATAAAAGATGCACTACATAATGGTATAAATTAAATAATTACATCATGAATAATAAAATATGCAATGTATACATATTACAAATTTGTTTAAATATAAAATTAATAATTTATTAAAATATTTGTTCTTTGTTTATTTATTAGTCTACGTGTAATGTATGAATGCCACAAAATCTCTGGAACCAAGAATGACTTTTATTGACAAGTTGCAAGTTAGCTCACGTTTTACGAGGGAGACCTGTTTTAGGATTTTGAGTTCGAGTTGGCTCAAGGTGAACTCAAGTCTATAGAAAAGTGACTCTGCGTGAACAATAAAGTATACGGTTTTTAAATAATAAACTATTATTGATATTATTTTTCAATTCCACAATATTTTTAATATCGTTATATTATATTATATTTGGCTTATTTTCTATAACTTTTTTAAATAATAGAGAAAATACCTTTTTAAATTTTAATTTTTTAGCTTTAAATTGAAAACTGTATCAGTATTCCTTAATTTATAATTTTTTTATCTACAATTTAATTATTAAAGCAACATATTTTAAAGAGGTTTCCATCAAGGAGAATGAAATGTTGACAAGTAAATTAAATTAAATACAAAATACTTGAATTGTAATGGATAGAGATCAAAGTATTATCAATTATATCCAATGAAATAATAAATTTTTATCTAATACTATATTTGCAATTCGTTCAAATTTATTTCAATTGCAGTGTTTAAATATCTCTGGTAACACGCTGATTTACAATTTACTACAATTTATTAATGTTTAATCAAGTTATATTTACCCCCATCTTATAATTTAAACTGAATCTTGTCTAATGCTTAAGAATTCACGATTCCCTTGCCGTTTCACTACTACAATTTTTCATTTAATTATTCACATATATTAAAAAATAAACACATATAATAAATATGAGTTGAATTAACCATAGTGACTTTTATATTACTCAAATGCAGGAAAACAAATATTGGGAATTGAAATTCAAAAAAATATATAAATTATTAAATAATAACTAGCAGCACAACTTTTCACCAACATATCACTATAAAAACATAACTTTTAAATTTGTACTGATTGGCCAACTATCAAAATTTTTACGCAGTTAGTATGGTACCAATGTGAATCATTTTACTGAGCATTAATAATTCTGTTTTGATTTTACTTCGTAAGGATATCTATCGAGCTGCATTGAAATGACTCATTAGGCAAAACTTAAACATGCTTTAAATCTTGCATATAAACGGCTTAAATGAGCAATCATTTTAAATCTTTATTTACTAACTGATAGCTGATCTTTATTTACTAACGTATATAATAAAGAATAAGATTAATACTGATTTAAAAAAGTTAAATATGAGAAATATACGCGTACTCCGCTTAAATAATAAGTTGTTATCGATCATTCCATACATAGATACTACAACTAGATTTTAACAACTTGAAATATACAGCCCTTTTCATATCTTACTAGATTAAAATATATAATTTCTAATAGTTATTAAAAACTGATAATAAACAATTTTATATGATTATAAATATTATTGTTACACTATATTTTGTACACAAAATTGTTTTACTCAGATTTTATCATTATTTGAACATTAAAATCAAATTTATCTTTAGATACTTAAATGTTGATATATAAATGCTTTACATTTTTTGTAATAAAATATAAAATGAACATAAGCATTGTTGAAATTCATTATAAATACTTGCATCTGTATCCTTGTGATTAAAATGAATCTTTAGTACCATCATTAAAATTCAAGAGACTTTTAACAATGTAGATGTTTTTTATGTCAGAATAATATTATCAATTATTTAGATTGAGTTCGTGAAATTTGGTAATTAAACATTTCAATGATTTGTAGGCATTTTGATTTTTTGGTCCCTTAAAGTTTGAAAAATAAGTGTCTAAATAGAATTTTAATTCAACGGATAAGTTTTTTGCGTTTTCAATATAATTTTCATCATCTATTTTAAGTAATCATTATGATTGGTAATAAAAGAATATAATTTCTAATAAATAATATGGCCCTAATTATAAGTTTGTATAAAACTAAATATAAAATGTATTGTTTTAAAAAATGACTGCTTTTTCTTTTATTTAATATTTTATATATATAATATAATAACACATAAAATATTTTGATAAAAATGAAGATTTAGTTGTTGAAACAAATAAACATTTTTTTTTTATAGTGTTTTTGTGTGTTGTATATTAAAAAGAAAAAAAAACATTTTACTTAGTTTTAAGACAAAATCATCTTAACTGACAACAAAAAGAGTTATAAAGTCAATTATACCATTAATTAAATTAGGGTTACTAGATATAAAGTATATTTTATTATAAATTATTTTTTATTTATGATTCTATATTTTTTATATGTTGTATTAAAATTAAACTTACAAATCTTTTGAATTATATAGATATAAAATTGTTATACATGAAGAAAATTGGTTAAGATATGATTGATTAAACTCTACCAGACATTTTTCTTGTATTAAATATGATCGATTTTTTTCATGGAATGAAGTGTTATAAATATGTTTATTACTTAATTTCATATTCCTTCGATTTTAATTATTAACTAAATTACAATCGAGATTAATTTTATTTTATGAAGAATCAATCGACGATAAATATATTCGTCCTTGATCGAGCACATCATATCAAACATATTTAATAAATCAGCATGAAATTATTATAAAACACAAATTCCAAAAAATATACACATAAATTCAATAAAATAAAACGCCAATTTATAAAAAGATTAAAACATACATAAAAAACATTTATCGGAAAATTTAATTTTCTGGAAATTAATATTAGCTCCATGATGTTTAGAAATTTAAAAAATATCAGACATTTTGTGTATTTTTTAAAATTTCACGTATGTTACAATTTCTTGAAAATTGTAGTATTTAAATCCATGGAAAAATGTATAAATTTATCTTAATACTTCTGAATTTGTAAAACTTGAAAATTTAGTTAGATTTTTACATGAACTAAATTATAAAAATTAAACCTTTTATGGGCATTAGAAAACACTTAAAAATGTTATACCATATTTAAAAACTGATATTTTAGTAATAGCAATAATATTTAATGAAGCATAAATTATATAAGAAAAACATTCCCACTTGCGATAAATAATTAAATGGACTATAAAATCTTTATAATCTACTTCCATATAAGTATTATATATTTTAAATATTAAAATATATTAAAAAATATATATTAAATAAGAAAGTTATTTTAGGTAAATATCAAAATTCGAAATAATTTTCTGGAATTAGGAAGAAATCAACCAATTTTAGCATTATAACAAGGCAATTTAAAATAAAATATACTGTATACTTTAAATATTAGTTTAAACATTTCATAATCAATTTTTGGTTCAAAAAATGTGGAAATCATGACTTCAGAAAGAATGAACGATTAACTTAACCTTATGCATTAATCAGTTTTTGTTATGTTACAGTTACATTGTGTAATCTTTATCAATTGCTCATAGTTTAACTGAGGTTGGATTAAATCGTTAAGTTGCATAGAGGATCAACGTGTCTAAATGTAATACAAACGCACTTAAATCTACTGATCAACTGTATTACACCAGCATAAAGCTGGTACATTTTGAAAAGTTCTCAGCTTATTCCAAGCTATGACAAGACAGTTATATGAAAAATGTATACTGTTTTTATTATATTCGTTCCAGAATCCGCATATACATCCAACTTTTTATTAACATTAAAATATAATAAATATAAAATATGATATTGTTCTAGTTTGTAAAAAAACTAAATAACTCTAAGGTGTCTTCTGTCACGGTTGACAAGTTGTTCAACGGACAGATACATAAATAACATTATTAATACAGCAGGATATAAAACAAAATAATTAATGTAAAAGGATTGAAAGTGTATTAAAAATATTCTGGAACTTGCTGAAATAAGTTTGTTAAGTAAAAACAATTATTTGTAAATGTGTGAAGTAGTTCAATTGAATAAAGAAATTTTAAATTTGACATTTGACTGTGGATGAATTATTTTTAGATAATATAAATTATAAAGAGATAAGTAACGTTAATTAATTATGCGAAAGGAATTTAAAATGATATTCTAACATAATGCATTACATTTCGAAACAAAATAGCGGTATCAATAAATTAGGACTATGAATGTTTTTTAACCAAAAAATTGCTATCATACTTACAGCACAAATCTATTTTTGTTCATCGAAATTAGTCATGTTAAAATAATATTCTCTTAGTGTGTGTATATATGCATATAGATTAAGTTCATTACCATAAGAGGGAATGTTTTCACGTAATTTATATTACATTACATATATATTAATAAAATACTAAATATGAACTTATTAAAAAAATGCTGCATTCTGATATTGAAAAATTAAAAAAAATAAAGCTGTACGTTCTGTATTATAAATAATATCATTAAAACATTATAATTTATATGTCACATTACTCGCTAGTCTGAACCTGAGGCATCGTTTACAATAGAGATACAATAATTTAAAATTAAACATTTGCATTCTTTCATATTATTCAGATATCTTATCCAGTTTTAATCTTATCGTAAACATTGCTTTAGATTCATAAATGAATAAATGAAACTGAACTGTGCAGCATAATAATATTTAATCAAATTATTTATAATATAAAACTTTCACCTTTCTTATGATACTTAGAAGGCCGAAATTAAATTCGTTTTGTACAATCTTGAAACAAAAATCATCATCATAAAAATTAAATTTAATATTTATAATACACAACGTACATCACATCTAATATATATTAATATTATTACAAACGCTGTTTTGTTTTGAAAACTTGTGCTTTATGATATACAAATTATTTGCAATTGTTTAATAATGTAACATTTCATTTAATTTTAACAAATCATGATTAATATATTAAGGGCATTATTTTAAAATATTTTCCGACCATTAAATCAATGTTTTATTAAGTTTTCAATGCCACATAGAGCACACGATCGTGATGACACTTATTGATAAAGCGACAAGAGGACACTAATTACATTTTTATCAGTTGTATTCTATCATGGATATGTATTTCAAACGAAAAAGGATAGTTTATGAATGTACTATTGATCTAATTGCAATAGCAACTATAGTTATTAAAAATTGATTTAATTTCAATCATAAATTTGTGAAGTGTTTCATATGTCAGATATAAATACTATAGTGCTCTCGCAACAGAGCAATTTAGCAACAATAAATATTAACTTATAAAGTATAAGATCACACTTACAAAACAACTTTAAACAAGCATATAAACGAAATAATCAACATTGACAATAACATATTTATTGTAAAATAATGAAATAAAAATTAAGAATTGAATTTTAAAATACACCAACAATACATTTATACTAAAGCAAAAGGGAAAATCAGTTGCCAAAAACTGAAGAAATACCTTCTTCAGTTTTTTATTAATAATATAAATAGTTATTAGGGCGTGTTTTTATTATTGTTTAAATTTCAAAACGTAATTTTAAAAATTATTTATGTGGTGTTTTACATTTTAATTAGGTTTATTTATTATTTAAATTCTTAAATTATCATTTAAATATTTATTATTCTACTGGAGTTTTCAACAAATTCAGATATTTCTTTTCCAGTATTTATCTATTTTCTGTATAATTTTTTTGATTTTAAATATTTTAAAAGTATTTGCTATTTGTGTAACATGATATATTATTATGTAATATTTATTTAAATTAATAAATTCATACGAAAATAATGTATGTAAAATATATTGTAGGTACATGTATACATATACAATTTCAGAAGGTATAACAAAGTTTTAATTGATATTATTCTTCTATCTTTGATACCTGAAAAAATAAATCATTGCTAACAATGTATTTTACTCGCTTCAATGAAACGGATTACTTTTACACGCGAATAGGATTAATTTATAATAATGGGAATGTGCTTGCAATAATCAGAGTTTGAAATGGACTATAGTTTCTGTAAAATGGATATTACATAAAAGTTAATTTTACAATCGCTATAAAAAAAATGTAGCATAAAAGTTGCCATATATTTCATTGGTCGATTTCACATTTTATAGCACTTTTGAAAATACTCGAGTATATCACGTGCAAAGGTGTGTTCAAAATTATCGATATGATATTAAAGAAAACAGTTTGAAATATAAACAATAAAATACAAAAAAGTTTGAGTTTGAGTTTATCAACTTTTGTTGTATGCACGCGAAAAAAAGATTTATTGTAAACCACTAATAAAAGTGTTTTATTGATTTAATAAGAATTGTCGTTAAAAATGATCCTTTCATTGTTAAATATTTAACAGCAATAGGTAAACTATTTATTAGTTTCAATATTAAATATAAATTTTATTTATGCTTAGTAAATTTCTAGCTGCGACATTTAAATGTCTTTTTCAACGCAGTTTCATTAAATATCTTTAATATCAAATCGTTAAATATTACATCATTTCCCATATAACCGATTTTATGTAATACCTCTAAAGAAAATTGTTTTATATGAAGTAGTTAAATATGCAATCTGTATTTAAATTAATTAAGCTTGAAAGTTACAAATAATTTTAATGTTCAATGTTAATGAATAATTCCTGTAAAATATTTGTTAACGTTTAACATATAAAATTAAATTCCAAATAACCTCAAGCTGGATCAGTAAAAATTACGGTTATTACGTTCAAAAGGAGTTAAAATACATACCACTAATTACAATATTTTGTTTTATTTATTAATCTTTGTTCTTTATCATTATAACTGAGATTACAACATTTAAACTGAAATTTAAAATATATTTTAGATATAAATTATTTTCATTTATACCTTTTCATATGTTTCAAATGTAAAAGTAGAGGAAACAAAACTTATTGTTAATTAGGTCAATTAGTAATTGTAATTATAATTATGCAGAACTGAAAAGTAACTCATCAATTTCTTTATAAATATTTAATAAATAATTTTAAAAACTATTTCCTGTTTTGTATTAATTATTACAAAAATATTTGTTACGCACAAACTGTACATTTTAAACATATAATTAAGTAATGATCTGTTAATATAGTTTTATTATAAAATAATTAATATGATTACTTTGCTATATTCTTTTCTGCATTTTATCTGTTAAAGTTTATAACAATTTATGTTCAATAAATATTTTTCTCATTTTAACTGGAAATATAAATTAGATATAATTATCAGATAATATTTAATACCAATGTATATTCATTCTTTATTTTACTTTTATTTTAATAACGTGTGCGATAGTAATGTTCTGATTTAATGAAAAATCGATTCTTTTTGTCATCAAAAGAAATATGTTTATTCTTTATAACTCGCAATTTAAATGCAAACGGTATTTAAACTCTTACTCATAGGTAGACGGATTTTAGTTCTGATAAAATATACATGAATATATTTAAATAATGTTTCCAATAAACATACTTACTTAACTATTATGTAATATATTTATTAATTCGCTCGTATATTACAAAGCTATTTCAATTATTTTTTGTTCACTATTCAGACTATTATAATCAATAACCCTAAAACATTATAAGTATACTTTTAATATTGCAGGCTGTAATTTCTGTTTACATTAATATTTTTTTTTATTCGTATGATTAATTTTTTAATATATTTTTGTATTGCCTAATATGAACAATAATCGTGCCTATTTCAGTAACAAGAATTGAATGTTCCCACTACCAAATTAATTCAAATAATATTTCTATACATAAACATAATTGGTAAAGTGTTCTTCATTCCAGAAAAAAGTTATTTAATAATTCATATGGATATTAAAAAAATACATCTGCTATTCTACAAAAATCATTTTGAAATAAAAATGATTAATTAACACATGACATATATTTGTAAATATACTTCACATAAAATTTTTAATTGTTAAATATGTAACAACATACCGTTTATGATTAAATAATTTGTAATATTACCACCTACTGTAAATACATTGGAAAAAAGTAGAAGTATTTATCCACGATGTAATCTGAATTCAATTTACAGTATTTACGAAAATGTGAGATACATCTTGATAATTCAAAGCAATATAAATTTAATTTTATTCCTTTTCATAATTAAATATATGATAATAATTATTCTATTATTAAATAAAATATTAATAACACTTTATAATTAATTGTAATATATATACTATGTTGTTAATTCTAATTAATAACATAAACACGTGAAAATATTAAATTTTACACTTGTTTTTATTAGTATATTGACATGATCTAAAAATATTTATTTTCAAATAGCCAATACAGGTGCTTTACATATACCATATTATGTTGTTCAAGTGCAGAATATCATAGAA